>RJWJ010016851.1:0-33943 GCA_004363605.1 Indri indri | reverse complement strand
ATTATCCTGGATAGAGCTGGAGCCCATTCTACTAAGTGAAGTATCACAGGAATGGAAAAACAAGCACCACACATACTCACCATCAAATTGGTATTAACTGATCAACATGTAAATGCACATATAAGACATAACATCTATTGGATGTAGGGCAGGGGGGAGGGGGGAGGGAAGAGGAGGGGACGGGTATATGCATACACAAAGAGTGCAATGCACACCATCCGAGGTATGGACTCACTTGAAACTCGGACTTGGCGGGGAGGGGAGGCAAGGGCAAGATATGTAACCTAAACATCTGTACCCCCATAATATCCTGAAAAAAAAAAAAAAAGAATTCTAGAAGATGATGTTGGGAAGACCTTTTCAAACACAGGCCTAGGCAAAGAATTTTTGTAGAAGACCCCAAAGAAATCACAGCAGCAACAAAAATAAATAAATGGGATCTGATCAATTTAAAAAGCTTTTGCACAGCCAAGGAAACTATCATTAGAGCAAATGGCCTACAGAATGGGAGAAAATATTTGCTCTCTAAATATCCAATAAAGGGCTGATACCAAGAATCTATCTAGAACTTAAAAAAATCAACAAGAAAAAATCAACTCCATCAAATAAATGGGCAAAGGAGATGAACAGAAACTTTTCAAAAGAAGACAGAATAATGTCCAGCAAACACATAAAAAAATGCTCAGCATCTCTAATCATTAGAAAAATGCAAATCAAAACCACAATGAGATATCGCCTAACTCCAATGAGCTTGGCCTCTATCAAAAAAATCCCAAAACAAAAAATGCTGGTGAGGATGTGGAGAGACAGGAACAATCTTACACTGCCGGTGGGACTGCAAATTAGTGCAACCCTGTGGAAAAGAATTTAGAGATAACTGAAAGAGCTAAAAACAAAAATACCATTCAATCCAGCAATAGCACTATTAGACATCTATCCAAAAGAGCAAAAGACATTCTATGATAAATACATCTGCACCCGAATATTCATGGCAGCACAGTTCACTATTGCAAGGACGTGGAAACAACCCAAGTGCCTATCAATTCATGAGTGGATTATTAAAATTTGTTATATGCATACAATGGAATATTACTCAATTGTAAGAAATGACAGTGATCTAGCACCTCTTATATTTTCCTGGATAGAACTTGAGCCCATTATCCGAAGTGAGGTATCCCAAGATCAGAAGAGTAGGCTTCACATGTACTCGCCATCAAATTGGCATTGACTGATTAACACTATGGTGCTCACACGGTAGTAATATTCTCCAGGGGTTAGGGGTTGAGGGGGGTAACTCACAATTAATGGATATGGTGAGCATTGTAGAAGGGAAGGGCATGCCTCTAATCCTTGCTTGGGTGAGGCAAAGACATAAAATGTAACCAAAATGTTTGTACCTTCATATCTTGAAATAAAAATATAAAAAAACAATATAAAATGGCAAAAAGTAAAATTTTCCCTTCTCACAGCTTGCCTGTATTATCTGAAGCCCCTTTATTAATGATAGGACTAACTTATCTTATATAACTTTTCAGAAATTTTATTTAATCATATGATTAAATGTATATTTTTCACCTAAAATATCATTGTGACAAAATTTGCTTTTTCATTTAATAGATTGTGCCAAACACTATTCATATCTCAAGGTATACGTTTACCTTTTTTAAAAAAAAGTTCGCATGCTATTTTATTATATCAATAACTATAACTTATTTAATACATTAATTATATTTATTACATTTTTATATTTAGGTTGCTTTTACCTTTTGCTATCATAATGTAACACAATGAAAAATTATCACAGTTGCATGTTTTCACCCATGTACAATTTTAGTATTTGGAGGAATTTAAGTATGGACTTACTCGTTGAAAGAGCTTGTGCATTTTTATTTTTGATAGAAGTTGCAAGTTACCCTTTACAGAAGATGGATCTGTTTCTAAGCCCACTAAGAATGTATGGAAATGCCTTTCTCATGTGATAGCCATATTATTGTCAACCTCTGGGACCACGGAGAAATTTGAGGTTATGCATCAGTGATTCCAAGACACAAAGTTAGAATGGCATTCCAGGGAGAAACTGGCTCATAGATGCAACTCTGAATGAATGTAAGTTGGAATGAAGCCAAACAGAAAGTTATAGAGCACAAAAAAAACCCTCTAATAACAAGGGATATAAATGGGAATTTTTGTAAAGTAACCATCCCTAAGAATTTAAAACATGCAAAATGTCACTGATTTTATCTTTTCATCAATTCCTTTATGATACAACTGTTTTATTTTATTTTAGAAAATTCTAGATATTTAAATGAATTTACTAATACAAACATAGATATAAACTTTGTCACCCAACTCTCTTTTCCTCTACAATCTTTAAACCCCTTAAATGTGAGAGCTCTGCTTCTACTTTTTATTTTTTTACTTTTTGGGGAGGAAAAAAACAGTAAAAATGAGGGCTTATTGTATTGTGACAAAACTCTGAAAATTTCTTTTGTTAGCTTCATTTATTTTGTGTGTCTTCAATCCAAATGAAGAAGTGTGTACTTGGCTTTGAGTCATTCCCTTGGCAACTTTTGTAAAGTTCAGAAAGTTGAATGTGTGTGCTTGTAATACCTAAGGATTCAGAGTATTTCTAAAACTCTGCATAAGACATGACTGGGAAACCCTATGAATTGAAATTCTACATATTTATTAGAAGAAAATATGAATAGTTGCAATAATAGATTACAAAAATGATTATAATGACTCAGTTTTAGGTATATAAAATTGAATTCTAATGGTTTATAAAAATGTATTTCACCACAATATAGATGATGCCTTAATTTTTTAAAATTAATCCTCACCATTTGAATTACTTAAATACATCTCTAAAATTTTATCAAATATATAGTTAGTTAAATTTGCATATAGGTATTCCTAAAAGTCTAAAACTTGTAATGACTTCCCTAGTGGATTCATTAGGAAGCTAGCTAGCTTTTAAAACAGTAAGTTTTGTAGAATGCTTTCAGAAAAGAGATACTAAAAGGTGATTCTAAGTCATTGAAACCTAAATAACCCTATTTTTATAAATCATTCTCTAAATCTCTTATGCCCTGAGAAGGGTTTGTCATTGTATTAATAGCCTAATACCTGAGAATGATGCACAAGATTATTTTGGAAATTTCCCTTTTCTAGCTGCCTGATGAGCTGTTAAGATCGTTTTTCTGCAATTGATGTTATATTCAGTACTTGAAGAAGTCGTTGAAATGTTAGTTTCTAGTTATATATTACTATGGTAGTGCTTTCATTTTATCTACACTTTTATTGGATATATTAAATGTCTGTGGTAGTTCTAGTTCAGTTACTGAAAAATGATCAAATTTCTCAGAATATATTTTATGGTTTTCAAAATCCTACAAATGATAATTCTTGCTTGTCCTTTGATATAGCTGAAACAGTTAAGTGGAATAACTGTAACAAGAACAGATATTTATAATGAATTTCTTTCGAAAGCCTCATTTTTCTTTCACTGATGTCAGATAATAGAAATAAAATGTGAAATTAAAGCTTTAAAGTTTTTAAGTCGAAGATCTTAGATTCATCATACCGAAAAGACCATTACTAATCCCTATAATTACACAATATAAATACTCAAGAAAGATAAAGAATATAACTTTAAGGCATGATCCCATAAAAGTTGATAACTATATGGCTAAGGTCACTACACTGAGGAAGAAAGCCATCAACATGGAGTACATGATCTCTTAAAAAAATCAGAAGTAATCATTCAGTGAAAGATCCTCAAAGTGTCACTGTTTTGTAATGAGTGGAAAAGATTCTTATTTAAATTTTGGACTGCTTATAGGTAATTAGCCTTTAAAGCCAAATAATTTTTTAAAGTCTACATAATTATTAAAATCATTTCTCATTGTACATCTACACACAATATTCTAATTTTCTTTAAATAATTTAAGCTCTTATAGTTTCACATAGGTAATTAATTTTCCATTCATTATTGAAAGATTCTTGATGCAGTGATTTCAAGGCATATTATTACAGTAAAAATAACTTCATAATTAAACCAAATAACTCACAGTAAGCAAAATCAACAGCATATTGTTTGGCTGGGCCAGCTCAGTTTGGATTTTCAAGTTAACGAATCCACCAGGGAGGTCGATCACTTTCTACTGAAATAAAAATTCATAGTATGAACACACAAGATGTTTAAGTCAAGGCTCTTCTACAGCAACATGACAGATAAAGAAATCTATAAATCATAAATGTAAGATTATTTACAATACATGGACTAAAGACTTTTCAAATATTAGGTTTTATATTGTCTGTTTCAATAAGTTGTTGCCTAGGAGGGCAAGTTCTTAGAATTTTATATTTGTCTTTAGTTAATGACTGATATAAAATTCACTGACATAATACTGACTATAAAAAATAAAATGAGAGTTGTCTTGACCTAGATTATCTTAAAGCTTTGACTTATGTTTTTCAAGAGCAATTCTCGAGAATGCTATTTACAATAAATATTCCTTGCTAGCAGAACTCATCTTCGCCTTCATGTCTGTGAAGTTATTTATTATGTCCATTTGCCAAAAGTAACTAATCATCAGAAGTCCTGGTTAGGTATTCCAATTACTAGGGCTTACCCAGCAATCGTATTCCCAAAGGGCAAGACCTAGGAATCTACACTTTTTGAAAAACGGCAGTGGCTGATTCTGGTCAAGTTTATTAAACATGGTATTAAAAGAATCTAACTCTTCTGACTTTTTTTTTTTGAGTTATGTACAGTTTAAGGTGTAATTTCATTAACTTTTCCCTCTAGAATTGTTTCATTGATGGAATTAATAAAATTATATGGGATATTGGTTTTTTAAAATAAATTTTAACAAGTTTGTATGAAAGCAAATATATTATTCTAATATCAATTAGGGCAGTGATCCCCAACCTTTTTGGCACCATGGACCAGTTTCATGGAAAACAGTTTTTCTATGCACCAGGGAGTGGGGGAGGGGAGGCTGATTTCAGGATGATTCAAGTGCATTACATTTATTGTACAGCCAAACCTCTCTGCTAATGATAATCTGTATTTGCAGCTGCCACCCAGTGCTAGCATCACTGCCTCAGCTCCACCTCAGATCATCAGGCATTAGATTCTCATAAGGAGCACGCAACCTAGATCCCTTGTATGCACAGTTTATAGTAGGGTTCGCATCCCTATGAGAATCTGTTGCTGCCACTGATCTGACAAGAGGGTGAGTTTATGTGATGATGCGAACATGGGGAGCGGCTATAAATACAGATGAAGCTTCATTGGCCTACCACTCACCTCCTGCAGCAGTCCAGTTCCTAACAGGCCATAGACCAGTATTTGTCCATGCCTTGGGAGTTTGGAACCGCAGTGTTAGGGTACTCTATTGTGCCTTGCTCCACATTTGACTTTCGTCCCCATTAATCAGAAAGTGATCCATTATACTGATATATAATTTTAACTAAGATACACACCGATATAATTTAATTCCAATATTTTTCCATATGTTGTCACTCTCTTCAGTTATATATATACATGTATATGTATATGTATATAAATGTATCAGTTACTCATTGCCCCCTCCATGAATTTCTTGGGTTGTTGCCTGTTGTTTTCAATCTCTCCCTCTCTCTTTCTTCTGGATAACTCATTCCCATTCTTTAAGGGTCAGTTTGTTTCACATTTACTATCATTATGCTTCATCACTATTCATTCACAGATATTTACTAAATATCTGTATGTCAGGCACCTGCTACATTTGGTACACAAAGATGAGGGAGACTCCATAATATCTGCCAAAAATGAGTTTACAGTTTAGAAAATCTTAATGGCTTTATCCGTCTGAGCATTTTTTGTCTCTATGTGCTATAAAGTTTCCAGAATTGTACTTCCCTAAATTTTAACTTTAAAGTAAAGGGAATAAATGGCTAAGGATGCCTTGGAATTAGAAAATGGTCTTTGGAGTTGTCCCACTTCTGCTCTGTGCACCTCAAAACCTCAAGCAGTCAAAAATGTCAGTGTTCTTCTAACATATTGATATCATACCCGTGTGCCACAGCACAACTTCTGGGATGTACTAATGAACACCCTGTTACATTCTGAAGTCTTTTTTCTTAATATTTTCCATTGTGGAAAATTTCAAGATGAATAATACTTTTTATTATGCATATACGTTGTTATGGCTTTTTTTTTGGTAGCTTCCCATAATTTTTTTCTTTTTCTCTTGTCCCTCTTTTTATCACCTTTCTTATTCTCATATCATTTTTTGTCTTGTTTGCTATTGATAGATAAATAATTAAACATATGAAGAATTATAGTTTACATAAGACTCAATAAAATGCTAAAAAGAACATGAAAATTAAAGTACTTGGCTTTGATGCAAAGACATTTTATCATTTACTCCGAGATTGCCAAAGTATTCTAAATGCAGCTCCACTCTCAGAGCTACATAGTGCACGAACAGAAGCTTCACTAGAAGCCTGACTTTTAAGGTACAGCACACAAATTTTCTTAGTCTTTAACAGAAATTACTCTACAGCAAATTTATGAACATATATTATAACCTCAGGGCCCAAAGGAAAAACTTTCTTAGGGGATTAAAAATGTCTACAAAGAATAATAGAGGGAAATGCCAATGTACCAATCATTTTAGGTTTAGTTCTATATTATCAGCCACTGACACTTTCTTTGGTCTTCATGATGGAAATCACTGGGAAATTTAGCAAAGGTTCTTTTTCAGATAGTTCAGCCAAGCAGAAAGGTCTCAATTGTATTGTTAATGAGAATGAATGGAAATAACCAGTTTTAAAGAAATTATCCATTTTAGGCAAATGAACTCTTTGAGAATATAATGGTGCCATCTGGTAAATTAGCTCTTCTCCAACTTCAAATATTACTCAGAAAGGTGTATTTCTTTCAGACATTTTATTTATAGAGACTATTTATTCACCTTTCCAATATCAGATTATGGACAAGGCAATATAAGATACTCCTACGAGCTTGGATTAATGGGACCCAAAAGACTCTATTTCCTTCCATGGCCATAATTCCATTGTATCAAAGCATGAGCCTATAGCACATACTGAGGCAATGGCCATAACTTTTTGCTTCTCACTTCATAAACAAATTCAATTTTGCTAACTCTGTATCCTCATAAAATTATGAATTAGCAGTCATTTTCATGCTGATATCCAGGCCATGATAAGAGTGAGTTTATATCCCAATGGTTAATTTTCCTCAAAACACATAATAATAAAATGTATATTTAAAAAGACCCTGTCTGGGATCACATAACATAAACATTTTTGTAAACCATGGACAGTACTAAAATCAAAAGCAGCACCTTCAGCTGTAGCTGAAGCTAAAACTGTGGCTGAGTTCTGTCTCTGGGGGTAAACGGTAGGAAATGTGAGTTCATCTCTCACAGGGGAAATAGGAGGAAGAGAGCTATGTGATTGGCATACAAAATTTTGAGTCATACTGTTTAAATTAATGGACTATGGTATCCCCTCACATCAAAAAAAAAGAAAAGAAAAGAAAAAACAAGCCATTAAACAAAAAGCAATGCTGTCAATCTTTGCTGATTTTATAGTTGCCAGAAAATCTACAGACCTAGGAAGATGGGAGGACATAGACTCATTGTCTATACAAGAATTGACCAAAACTATCAACAGACTCTGACCTATTAGAAGAAATAACAGGGAATATAGAAAGTTTAATATAACAAAAGACAGAGGATAGGGCCAAAAATTAACAAATAATGAAAAATAATGATAAAATTCAAAGTCAGATAATGTAAATAATCTTTTTCAAAACAGTATGTATGATAATATTTCAGGAGAATGTTTCCTCCCCATGTTTTATGATTACTAGTAAAAGAGGTCTATCTTAAACACACATCTCTCTTCCTTTGTAGTCATTCATACTCTATTCATTCTTATTCACAAAGAAGAAATTAGACATGTTTAACTCAGTTTTTCCCCCTTTTTTTTTTTTTTTTTTGAGAGCTATCCCAGCTATTAACATTAGGTCACCCCAGGGCAACACTGTCATGCCAGGTGAGTAATTTTACACAGTACTAGGGTTCAATGTTTGGACACCCATCTTGGTTCCTTCAACTAAACAGTGTCTTCAGTACTAGATTTATCAGTTGTAAAGTTTATATTGCATTTTTTCTCCCTTCATCTATACCACTGAAGGGAAATGGAACAATATTTATCATGATTTTTCAGACTCTAGTGAATAGGCACAACTATAATAAATTCACCAATTATTGGAAAGATGATAATATTAGATTTTTAAAAATTCTAGCCATGTGCTGCTTAAAAACAAAACTTAAGGAGAACCACAAAATATTAAAAATTAAATGAATTGTTTCACACCTTAGGTTTAAGTCTGTTACCCACTGTGAGTTGATTTTTGTGAGAGGTGAAAGGTGTAGGTCCTGATTCAGTCTTCTACATGTGACTATCCAGTGGTGTTTTCCTAACACCATTTATTGAATCAGGATTCTTTTCCCTAGTGTATGTTTCTGTCTGCTTTGTCAAAGATTAGATAGCTATATGAGGATGGTTTTATATGTGGGTTCTCAGTTCTGTTCCACTGGATCGATGACTCTGTTTTTGCGCCAGTACCAAGCTGTTTGATTACTACGGCCTTGTAGTATAGTTTGAAGTCTGGTAAATTGATACCTCCCATTTTGTTTTTATTGCCTAGGATTGCTTTTGCTATATGGGTCTTCTCTGGTTCCATACGAAGAGTAAAATTAATTTTTCTATATCTGTGAAAAAATGATGTTGGTATTTTAATAGGGATTTCATTGAATCTGTAGATCACTTTGGGTAGTACAGACATTTTAACAATGTTCATTCTGCTGACCCACGAGCATGGTATGGTTTTCCATCTGTTTATGTACTCTGCTATTTCCTTCCTCAATGTTTCATAGTTCTCCATGTAGAAGTTTTTTATGGCCTTAGTTCTACAGAAAAACGTTTGAAATACTGTTCTAGACATTGGCCTAGGAAAAGAATTTATGACGAAGACCCAAAGATAATCACAGCAACAACAAAAATAAATAAATGGGACCCGATCAAATTAAAAAGCTTCTGCACAGCCAAAGAAACTGTCACAAGAGCAGACAGACAACCTACAGAATGGGAGAAAATTTTTGCATGCTGCACATCGGATAAAGGGCTGATAACTAGAATCTATTTAGAACTCAGCAAAATCAGCAAGAAAAAAATCAAACGACCCTATCAAAAAGTGGGTAAAGGATATAAACAGAAACTTTTCAAAAGAAGACAGAATAATGGCCAAGAAACATATGAAAAAATGCTCAACACCTCTAATCATCAGGGAAATGTGAACCAAAACCAGAATGAGATATCATTTATCTCCAGTGAGAATGGCCTTTATCAAAAAGTCCCCAAACAATAAATGTTGGTGTGGATGCAGAGAGATAGGAACACTCACACACTGCTGCTGAGACTGCAAACTAGTGCAACCTCTGTGGAAAACAATATGGAAATACCTTAAAGAGACACAAGTAGAACTACCATTTGATCCAGCAATCTCATTACTGGGCATCTACTCAAAAGAACAAAAGACATTCTATAAAAAAGACACATGCACTTGAATGTTTATAGTGGCACAATTCACAATTTCAAAGATGTGGAAACAACCCAAGTGCCCATGAATACATGAGTGGATTAATTAAATGTGGTATATGTATACCATGGAGTTCTACTCAGCCACAAAAAACAATAGTGATATAGTACCTCTTATATTATCTTGGATAGAGCTGGAACCTATTCCACTAAGTGAAGTATCCCAAGAATGGAAAAATAGGCACCACGTGTACTCACCAACAAATTGGTTTCACTCATCAATACCTAAATGCACATATAAGAATAACATTTATTGGGTGTTGAGACAGTGGGAGGGGGAAGGAGGGGATGGGTATATACATACATAATAAGTGTGATGTGCACCATCTGGGGGATGGACACACTTGAAGCTCCGATTGCGGGGTGGGGGGCGGGCTGGGGGGCGGGGAGGCAAGGGCAACATACGTAACCTAAATATCTGTACTCCCATAATATGCTGAAATAGAAAACAAATAATTTAAAAAAATAAAATAAAAATGAAAGGAATGAAATAGGCATAGACATACCCTAAATATTAGTATTTATTGAGTCTGCCCCGAAATTTGCCTTCATGAACTATTAAATTAAACTGTCTCTCCCTCGCCAACATTCACTGAATACTTACTATTCCATGTATTCTTCTATGCACTTTTCATACATAGAAAATAATCATACTAAGGAAGTAAAAAATACAAGTAATGTTCACAAATTTAAAAATACACTTCTAACTTTTTGATGGATAAGTGTAGAAATCTTAGTAAAAAATTAAGTATTCAACTCAAGAAATTAGAAAAATAATCATTAAAAAATCTTACTAAAAAGAAAAATAATAAATAGCAGAAAATTACAAAATAAGCAAAACCAGAAGTTGTCTTTTTCAAAAAAACTTCATAAAGTAGATATTTACCAAGATTCATGAAAAAAGAAAAAAATAAGACACTAATTTCAATATTAAGAACAAAAAATGTGGCCTAGCCAAAGGAAGAAGCTACATTTTTAAAAGCCCATGATCAACTTTAAACTACTAAATTTGAAAATATGGAAAAAATGTTTTTTTTCCTAGAAATATATAAGTTGCCAAATTTGACTCGAGAAGAAATAGAAAATATGATTAAATTACAAATCATTAATTAAATTGAATTGGAACTTAAAGTTTAACAAATTAAAGTTATTTAAAAAATATTTGTCAAAACTTAAAGGATCAGATAACCCTTTGCACAGAAACTATTTCAACGAAGAGAATAGAAATGGAGTTCTATAGAACTCACTTCATGCTAATAATACAACCTTGTTATCTAAACAGGGTTGATTATTCAATAAATGCAGTTTGGCAATTATTTCTTCATATGAAACAAGAGAAAATTAGATTTTGACTAAAACATACACACTGATTAATTCTAGATGGATTAAAACCTGGAAACTAAGAAAAGTATAACTTTAGAATTTTCAGAAGAAAATATAGGATATTATTTTTTGAAAAAAGAATAGTACTTCTTCAAAAAGACACTGTCATATACACATTTCAAAAAGAAAATATTGATCAATTTCACTAAATTAATAATTTAAAATTCTGCATAATTAATGAAACCATAACAAGACAAAATGAGAAAGTATCAATTATTTGCAACACTCAACACTGACAATGCAATATTGTCCAGAATATGTTGAGCAATCCTACAAATCAAAAATAATAAAATAAATAACACAAAAAACTAATGGGGAATGGATAGAAATAAGCAATTCACACAACAGGAAACAATCTGTTTAGATAGACACCATATCATACCTATCTCATAGATAAAAATTAAAATGTCCACATAAATAGTTTAGAAAATATGAAAAATGGGATACACCATTTTAACAAATCCAGGAGAGTAATTTGGCAATATTTAAGATGTTCACATTTTAAGAATCAAATTTTCATCCTAAGGATCACTTTTAGATATGCATCAAAAAGATAATCTTGCATACATACAAAGACAGATATGTGAAATAATGTGCATAGCTGTGATTATTTTTAACAGCAATAAATTAGAACAATCGTCCTTCATACAATGGAATTCTGTACAACAGAGAGATAAAATGAATGATCAACATGAGCATAACTAAAACATGTGATATTGTACCTGAAAATGTGGAATGATATATATCACGTGGCAGTCTGTTAGACTGCATTATTGTTTGCAGTTATTCCTTTCCCTGAAAGAGGATTATACAGCTCTCCCCCGCTCCTCCTTTTCTTCCTCTTTTTGATAGTGCAACCACATACAGCAAAATAGTCAATTTATATAAATTGAAATATTCAGAAAATAATGCATGATATTTTCGATATATAATACATTTTTAAAAAAAAATGAAATAACAAGCATTGAGAAATGAAGAAATTGTTTCAGATGGGGAGAAGCACCTGGCAGGTCACAAGATCTCAGTGATATAATGCAAAAATAAATAAATGATGCAAATATTTAAATATTTGATAAAATAGTAAAATAGACAACTGCTCTTTATTCTTTTGTCTTATATTGCTAAAATATTTTACTATATATATATTTCATTTTTTATGGAGAAAACTTCATGTCTATCATTGAAATTTCAGGAACAGACAAAAGATAAAGGAGTATTTGGGAACTCCCCTCTAATCATACTTGAGTAGTCTATACAATAAATAGAACTTCAGCTCCAGAATTAAAATTGGATTGATCTCCAGGGGCCACCATTTATTTGCCTGATTCCTATGAGCCTTAGTTTCTTCATCTCAACACTAAGGACAGAGATATGACTTAGAGTTGTTCTAATGTTTAAATGGAATAATTTCTCTTCAGTGCCTGAATATATAATAACTTTCAGTGCTAAAGATATATTAGTTTTTACTTCTATCTCTTAAATATTATGTTTTAATATTAGATCAATACTACTTTGGGGAATAGAAGCACCTTAGATGATCTTTCAGCCTTAATGTTATTAAGAAGTCAAGCAGCTATAGAGCGGATTTATGAGAATTATTTCAGCTTTGTAATAAAAGTCTGACTCACTGTTTTAAAAAATATTATCTTGCTAATATAATCTCTTATTTTTTAGGAGGGGTTGGAAAGCTTTTTTCTGTAAAGAGCCAGACAGTAAATATTTTAAGCTATACAGCCTATCTGGCCTCTGCTCAACTCGACTCTGCTATTGCAGTGCAAAAGGAGCCATAAGTAACACTGAATGAATGGGCATGGCTGTGTTCAAATAGAACTTTAATTATGGACCCTGAAATTTGAATTTTATACAATTCTCATTTGTCATAAAATATTATTTTTCTTTTTTGTCTCTTCAACTATTGACAAAGGTAGAAAACATTGCTAGACTTCAGGTCTTACAAAAAGGGGTGGTGAGCTACTTTTGACACACAAGCTGTAGGTAGCTGATCCCTATTATTTGCATTGGCATCACGGTTTTATTTTTAAGGACTGATGTCATTATGTATGAAATATAATTTTAATTATTTGGTTCTTGAGAACAGCTCTCTAAATATGTATATATAGAGATGATCTTATGGGGCTCATACTTATGTTGTTTTCATTTATATTATCTCTATGAAGATCTCTGGACACTGCATTGTTGCATTACTTTATTTTAGATAATTTTTATGATGATAATTTACCTCATAAGAGTCACATTTGAGATATCTTATTTTTAGTGTCAAAGTCTATTTTGAATCTAATTTAATAATTTGTCTTTGGATTGTCTGGTTTTAACCTGCTGAGCTTCAGTATTTCCCTTTCTGAAATACTGAGTTTTATATCCTTATAATTATTTGCCTTATCTCATAACCCAAAATAGTTCTGGTATAGATTGTACTGAAGTAGAAAACTTTAAACAAAGTTTCATAATATTTTGCCCAGTATGTGATGATTTTTCTTACCTAATTAATGATTTCTTTTTTTTTATTTCAGAATATTATGGAGGTACACGTTTTGGTTACATAATTTGCTTTTGTACAATTTGAGCCAAAGTTTTAAGTGTGCCCTTCACCCAGTTAATGTGCATTGTACCTGTTAAGTGTGAATTTATCCGTCCCTTCCTCCCCTCTCCCACCTACTTGATTTCCTTGAGTTTTACTTTCATATGTGCACATAAGTGTTGATCAATTAGTTCCAATTTAGTATTAAGTACATGTGGTATGTTTTTCCATTCTTGTAATCCTTCACTTAGAAGATTGGTCTCCAGTTCCATACAGGTTGTTATAAAAGACACTAGATCATTTTTTTTACGGTTGAGTAGTGCTCCATGGCATAAGCGATTGATTTCTGAGTCTTTATTCCTCTTTTTACCTGCAAGTATTTGCTATGCTTTAATTCATAAGTTAGTCCTATACAAGAGGTTATTTCATCATATTTTTATATGTAGGTGCAATTTTATTTCTATTCTAATATGATAAATTTCTATAGAAACATATAACATTATAATATAAAAAATGTAGCTGAGGAAGTTTTCTTTGAAAATGCTCCATTCTTATAAATCATTAATACTTGTATTTTCTCTATTTGTTGTTGATTTTATACGTTGGTTGCATTTTTCATAGAAATTAATGTTTCTCTAAAAGCATTTTTTAACTTTATAGTCCTATTTTTCAGTTTGTCATTCTCCTTATGAAGGACTTCTGCGTTTCTACAGTCATTAAAGTCCATTTTTCCTCATTAATTCCACTCTGCATTTAGATTGCAGATTTAACATTTTTACAGTAGTATGTACAATGATTCATTAGCAAACTATGAACTTCATATGAAACTATATTTAAATTTAAGAGCTATTTGGCATGTATTAATAATTCATTAGTTTTTCTTTGTAAGTATTTACTTTTACTAACAATACTTATATAAACAAGTGTTGTGTTAACTTTATAAAAATTAGAGGAAAGTGAAATATAAACCGTAATTATGTTGACTTCATTTTTACATCAACCATTTCTCTCCTTCTTCTCTTTTGCAAATGTTTCAATAATTTTCCAAGAGATGAACTTTACAAAGCTGCAATAATTCAGTTGCAGCATACTGTAAGATACAGCCAAGATAATATAAATTTTCCAGTATTTCCAATGTAATTAGAGAAATGGCTGGCAAAGTGTGGTCCATGGAAAAATAGGAGTCCTGGAGACCTTTTTAAGGAATCTGTGAGATCAAAAGTATTTTCATAATGATACTAAGATGTGTGCCTTTTTTCCTTTGTTGGCATTTACATGGATACTGAAAATGTAACGATGGGTAAAACTGTTGTCCTTTTAGCATGGATCACTGCAGTGGCAGCAAACTCTGCTAGTAGTTTTTGTATTCACTTTCACATACAAAATCTAAAATAAAATGCAGGTTTTAAAAATGATATTGAGGAAGCAATAAAAATAGTAATTTTATTACATCTTGACCCTTAATTCTATGGCCTTTCATTATTCTTTGTGTCAAAATGAGAAGTGTACATAAAGTCCTGTAAAATACTTCTGTACTTAAGTATGCAATTATTTACGGCAGTTGTAGTAGTGTGCTGAAGGCAACATGCACTAGCTCCCAAGGGCAGATTGTACAGATCTCTTGCTTTATATTCACAGACATGACCTTGGTAACTTGAAATCAGCCACGGTGAGGGAATTTGCACCACAGCAATTGGCAAACACTATAAATCACAGTCATTATTCAGGCTGTGATGAAAAAGACTGACCACACCAACTGTGAACAATGACAGAGTAACTGAAACACTTACAGTTTCCTGGCAGTAATATAGAATAGTGCAACTACTTTAAAATACTGTTTGGCAGTTTGTTATAAAAGTAAATACAGGATTATACTATGACACAGCAAAAGCATTTATAGATTCTCCCCTGAGAGGAATGAGTACAAACTTTAACAGAAAGCCTTGCTCAGGAATGTTTATACCGCTTTGTTCATAATCATTAAAACTTTAAACACTATATTTGTGTATCATTAGGAAAGTATACTTTGGTATAGTCATATACTCATTAATACTACTCAGTAATAAAATACTGTACACAGTAATAAAATACACTTTTGATAGATTCAAAAAATAAAGTTTCAAAAGCAACACAGTGAATGTATAGTATTTCATTTACACGAAGTTCAAAAAGAAGCAAAACTAATGTATAGTGATAGAAACAGAGCAGCAGATGCCTATAAATGAAAGAGTAACTACCTTTAATCAGTGTCCTACTTTTGCCTGTTTCATTTGCTCAACATTTACATAATATTTCACTTAAAAGGAGCATCTCACAACTAATAAAATTATGAAAGCCATGATAATACACCATCAAAAAGTCGAGAGCAGATATGTAACACAAATAGAGTTCAGGGTTGAAGCCAGAATAGTAAAGATTCTGCCTTAGAGGGAAAAATTACATTTTGCCTCTTGATCTACAAGGAAATTGCAGTGCACAAATATGCCAGATAAAGGAACTATTGTTGAACATTAAAAACATAGTGTATAATTTTTAAAAAATCACAAGCAAATGATAACTGATTTTCAAAAAATTTAGCATATATAAGAACAGAGTCAAGATAGGGACTGATACTTTAAAGTGAGATTTAAAAAATACACATAGCTAATTACACCATGTTTTATTTCAGCATCATTACCAGTAACCACTTAATTGAGCAATGCACCTGATTAGAATGGTAAAAGCACAACTACAGAGTAGATTGAATGGCAGTAGAATGTGTTTTACCTCCTTGTTATATTTAACAGATATTTATGTATAAAGAGCAACCCTAGAGATACCACTTTAGAAATATTGTAAAGTGATTTAATGTCCTGTGTTAAAATTCAGCATATATTTTACAACTACATTGTATACCTAGCTAAACTTGACAGAGGTTGTTACACCGTTGTATTCTTTTTTGTAAGGTTATTTTGCCCTGGATTTACTTGTTAATTTTTTCTACCCTTTCTTTGCTTCATGCTTTAATGAAAGCCATGCATCATTGCATTAAGTGAAGTAAAGCACTGGATAAAATAGAACATTGCTATTAACCTCTAACATTAGTGTGTAGGGAGGCAGAAACAAGTTTAATAACTCAGAGATAAAATACTCACAGTGTAATTACCTAAGTCTGCTTTACCCTGGCACATTAACATAGGGTAATAACTTGAGTCTATTTTCAAAAAGAAGTGAAATCATCATCAATAATCAATTGTATCCATTTTATGGCTTATGAAGTGATTGGTCTTTTAATACAGGGTCATCATCTGATGTTTAACTTTTGTAAAATGATGCAGTGTTTCATTTTATTGATAACTGAAGCAGATTTATATTTTCTACCCAATACTGCATCAACTTTAGAATATTCAATCTTAAATTAAGTATTTAGCTTTTATAAAAAGTCTTTTGTGTTAAATCTAACTCATGCCAAATAGTATTTCTAGTTTGCATTATATATCTTTACAAGTTTCCGTGTTATGTGAAGATCAGCAACAAAACTCTTATTTTCTAGATTGCATACCAAAGGTGATAATTGTTTAATATCTCCATGTTGCACATAAGTACAAAAAGTATTTTGTGACAAAATTAGTGCTTATTGTTAAAAAATGTATGACAAACATGTTTTCTCTTTTTTTCCCCTGCATTTATTTAACTGTTTGTATCTCCCTTGGTCATATAGTTTTAATTGTTTCTCTATAAAGAATTTAAAATATTTTTGAAGTATATATTAATTCAAATAAGATAAAAACATAACCCACTACCATTAATGTTAAATTTTAATAATGGCAGCTATACATGTGCTCTATAAGAATATTAGAAGCCTCCAAGAAAAATATTTGAAGAATCCAAAATATATTTTCTCTATCTCAAACACATTTTGAAATATTGAATATTTCTAAAAACCTTATAAGAAATCAGAGGTTTTAGCCCTAAACAAAATCAGGCAGTGGATGTAACAAAATTTATGGTATAAATTTATATTTACAAGCAAATCTCTATTTGGCCCTTACTATATAAGCAGTTGGAACTATGGCCCTGAAGCTAAAGGAACTGAAAATATATATTTTGGGCCGTGAGCAAGAAGATGCTGCCTAATAATTGGTATGCTCTTCTTAGAAGTTAATTAGAAAGCTTTATCAAAACATTCTCATTTGCATATATAATCCCTGTATTTTAGAATTTTAAAATTATTATTTAGGTTTACAGAAATATCAAAGAAAAAATTGTTCAGCAATTAAATATACATCTGAATAATTATTCCAACAGTCAAAGTTTCCAACAGCTTTTTATGCTCTGCCCCATTCATAAGGCCTGGAAAACTGTTTAAGGAACAATTTGACACAGGTATAATTCACTATAAAAATACATTTTCTTGATGGAAATAACAATGGACCTTAACAAAATATATAATACATTTAGAAAATTTACTCTAGGTGTTTTCTTTTAGGAAGATGATGAGATTTAATATAAAGTGAGAGAGTTTCCCTATGGCCAGAAATTAATTTATAAGCTCAGTCCAGAAATCTTATAAAGAACAAGCATATCTGAGACCAAAGAAACCACAGTAAAACAAAATCTATCACAGAAATGTTGCTGACCTCCACGCCCATTAGCTTTGCTTACCCATGAGGGTAACTGACTCTTACAAAGGCTGTTAGATTTAAGTGCAAGGTAGATTGAAAAATAGGTTTTAGCTGTTTTGTATTATTATGGCCCAAAGGTGAAAGGAGGTTTCAAAACTGTTCTTGTCATTTTGAAGTATGGATGCCACAGGGAAGAGGGTAGACAAAAAAAAAAAAAATAGAAAACAAATTTCATTAGGTCAGAAATTCCACTGACAAATCAAAGAGGGGGCAAAAGTCACATTGTAAAATTGTGGAAGAGTCATGAAAAGCAAACCTCTTCCAAGTTCATGCTAGAAAATCTAAAGTACATTTCATGTGGAACTTGGCAGTGATTTGAAAAAATTCCCAAATGGCAAAGGTGTTAGGTAATTTCAGTGGTGTTATTTAAACCCTGTGCTTAGAAAATGTTATCAAGGCTGAGAATTAATAAGGCAAGTGACCTTTTCTTGTTCCTATATTTTAAAATATTTTTATAATCCTGTTAAACAGAAACCTGTGTGGGTGGTCCGGCTATGAATTAGAAAATCAGATGCAATTATTTGGAATAAACCTTTCTAAATCAACAAGTGACATCAAAGTTAATTAAAAGCATGGGAATAGAATAGCCTATCAAAAACCGCAGTATATTTTAATGAGCTGATGACAGATTTGTTAGTGGTAGAATTTGCTAAACTAACTTAAAGAGGGAGAACGAGACCAAATATAAT
The DNA here is from genome assembly GCA_004363605.1 of Indri indri. Lineage (NCBI taxonomy): Eukaryota > Metazoa > Chordata > Mammalia > Primates > Indriidae > Indri > Indri indri. The sequence goes on along the minus strand of RJWJ010016851.1, from coordinate 14,987 downwards.
GTCCTATTTCAAACATTCTCTGAAGGCATTATTTATGAAAAACATGGCTTCAGAAAAAAGTTTTTCTTTTCATAAATTTAGTTTAACTTTTGAGTTTAAAAAAGTAGAATCTATGCAAACTTTATTATTATTTTTTCACATAATTCATAACCATTAGGGTTGTGAATTTTAATGAATGTACATTCTTGGGATTATGTAATCAAAGCTTCCAAGGATTTACTCCAAGGGATGTTGTAGTCTGACTTAATGATGTGTAGTAGTTGTAGCTTTCTTTTCTTTTTAATTATTATTTTGCCTTTAGTTTTATAATAAAGTATTTGAAAATTATGGTTAAGGGTTGGCAGTTTATTCTCATTTAAGAACAAAATATTGCCTAAACCATATGCAAATCTAAAGAGTGATTCACAATAGCAACAAAGAAAATAAAATACCTAAGAATATATTTAACTAAGGAGGTAAAAGACCTATACAGAGAAAACTATGAAACACCGGGGAAGGAAATAATAGGATATAAACAGGTGGAAAACCATATCATGCTCATGGGTAGGCAGAATCAACATTGCTAAAATGTCTATACTACCCAAAGTGATCTACAGATTCAATACAATCCCTATTAAAATACAACATGATTTTTGCAGATCTAGAAAAAATAATTCTGTTTTGTATGGAACCAGAAAAGACCTCATATAGCAAAAGCAATCTAAAGCAAAAAACTTCTGCACAGCCAAGGAAATTATCACGAGAGCAAACAGACAACCTACAGAATGGGAGAAAATATTCACGTGGTACACATCCAATAAAGGGCTGAGAACTAGAATTTATATAGAACTCAGGAAAATCACCAAGAAAAAAAATCAAACAACCCTATCGAAAAGTGGGCAAAGGACACGAACAGAAACTTTTCAAAAGAAGATAGATTAATGGCCAACAAACATATGAAAAAATGCTCAACATCTCTAATCATCAGGGAAATGCAAATCAAAACCACGAGATATCACTTATCTCCAGTGAGAATGTCCTTTATCAAAATGTCCCCAAACCATAAATGTTGTCCTGGATGCGGAGAGATAGGAACACTCATACGCTGCTGATGGGGCTGCAAATGAGTACAACCTCTGTGGAAAGTCATATGGAGATACCTCAAAGAGCTACAAGTAGAACTACCATTTGATCCAGCAATCCCATTACTGGGAATCTAACCAAAGGAATGAAAGACATTCCATAAAAAAGACATTTGCAATAGAATGTTTATAGCAGCATAATTTACAATTTCAAAGATGTAGAAACAACCCAAGTGTCCATAAATATGTGAGCGTATTAATAAAACATGGTATATGTACACCATGGAGTTCTACTCAGCCACAAAAACAGTGGTGATCTAGCACCTTTTGTATTATCCTGGAAACAGCTGGAGCCCATTCTGCTAAGTGAAGTACTGCAAGAATGGGAAAACAAGCACCACACGTACTCACCATCAAATTGGTATTAACTGACTCAACTGATCAACATTTAAGTGTACATATAGTAAAAATATTCATCGGGTGTTGGACAGATGAGAGGGGAAGGAGGGGTTGGGTGTATACACACCTAATGGGTGTGGTGTGCACCATCTGGGGGATGGACATGCTTGAAGCTCTGACTCAGGTGAGGCAAGGGCAATACACATACTCTAAACATTTGTACCCCAGTAATATGCTGAAATTAAAAAAAAAATTAAAAAACGAAGGGGCATGGCTAGTAAACATCTGTTGGTTAAGAGGACTTATACAAGATCCATGTGAATTGCAGAATGAAGGGATTGATAAAGAAAGCCACCACTACAAACAGATGTTAAATACTTGCTATTGGTAGTTTTGTAACTGCTAATATTGGCCAGCCACCTCAAAACAGGACTTGGAAATGCTATCAACTCTTCTAATCTCAACACTAGTTGTGAAAAGGTTCACAGACATACACCTCTAGAGTCCCATCTGGTACATGGGATTCTCTGCCAGTCCAGTAATTTAGCATATATCAGATAAGTATACCACACGGCGCACATATGGTATAGGATTTTTGTGGTGGGGGGCACTTACAAGCAGAGTTCTTGCTGTCTCTCAAACTTTTGTCATTTGATAACACAGGATGCACACAGATGTTCTGTGCACACCATGGCCAAAATGCCGGCAGGAAGGGGACTACCAAAGCCAGCAGGCTGAACATAAAATGAAAAGTATACACTATGAAAAGGAAAGGCCACCCCCACATCACATATCTTCTAGGGCCATTCAGATTTCTATCTTATTAGTCCCATCTCCTGGCCATTGTGGGCTTATTAATCATAAATATCTCTATCAGTTCTGATTAATTCCAGGTCACCATGGATTCCATAGTGGTGTCTGGGAGTAGCATAGTTGTGGAAGGATATTTGGATGGTTGATCAAATATGTAAAAGAGAATGATTCACTCTGCTTCCCATCCATCTACCAGTGTTGGGCATATTCACATCCTACCAAGTGAAATCTGTTACCTCCTCTCAAAGATGAGAAAGGCAGCTTATCCATTTTCTAGAAGGATGAGAGTTTATTTTTTAGGAATACAGAAGATGCCATGCTGTCATCATATGTGACCTTTGTTTTGGGGAGACAAAAGACCTTGTGAGCTGAAATCAGTATCTAAGTTCATGTCTCTCCAGGTATTTTTGATCTGTGCATCCCCTTAGTTCAATGCAGGCACTGTATAAACTGTTCTGTTAGATAGCAGAACAGGAACAGATAATGAAGAGTATACTACTCAAAAAAGGAAGGGAGAATTATTTGCTTTCTCATCACCTAAGTTAAAGAGGTAAGTGAAAAGAAGTTTCCTTTAAAGGAATGCAGTATTCATGAAAAGATTGTCTTTTTCACCTCATGTTTGAGGAGAAAGCAACAATTTCCCTTCCCAAAGTGAAAGGTGGAAGCCACCAGGAGAATAACTTTTTAAAAGTATGGCAATGCCCAAATTGGTCCCTCAGCCTTCACTAAATCAGAGACTGGGTATCAGATGGTTGGCCAGTGGACAGTCTTTGTTTCCTCAATTTCCTTATGATTTGGTACACCCAGGGTAAGTGAGTTTTCAAAGAAGCAATGGCTATTTAGGGAAATAGTAGAGCCTGACCTGTTATTGGTGCCATTTCAAACTCTTACCCAATAAGCAAAGACTTCTCACTAAACCAATTACAGAGTATAAGTTTTATAAGGAACTAATAGAATATCCAGAAGTTCAAACACTCTGTTGTTTCAATGGATCTTTATATTTATTTTGAAAAATGTTGGATGGGAAGGTGTTCAAATATGATATACTTAGTAGCATAATATCACCCAAGGTTTATATGATGACTAAGTAGAAGGTATGCTGGTATCTGCCCAAAAGATACATGAGGTTTCCCAGAAAGTATTCAGCCATAAGTGTCTTCATTTTTCATATTACATGGCTGGATACTTTCTGCACAGCCCTCATACATGTCAAACAGCCAATCCATTAGGTTCTTATTGGCAATTCTCCTGTCAATATAACTCTAATAATATTCAGTTTGAACTAAAATATCTCTCTCTAGAATTTGTCTGTGAGTAGTATGTTTCTGATTCGATAAATTGTGTTAAAAGTCTTTATGCAAAAGTTCAACTCCATCTCCAATAATTTTTTCACTTAGAAAACGAAAGACTGACCTTCACAGAATAAAAATAAGTGAAGCTATAACTTACAAATGTGAACATTAGGATCAATTTGGCCTGTATATGATACTTCTATTATCAGTTGTTTAGCATTTTTATCTTATGTATTTTCAGGGAAATGAGAGAGGCACATGCATTTATACGCACATAAGGCAAGATCCAATTTTTTGACCAAATATAATCTGATCTGCAAAACTGATGATCACGCTTGGGGACAATTTCCTCTTTCTTAGATGCTTAGGAAAACCCTAAATGTCAGAAAACCAAATTTACTAAAGCACGCTAAGTTTGTTATATTTTTTCTTATTTTCTTTTCTAACATTTTAATTTTCTTTAAAGTCTTTATTTCATATTTATTATTTGTAGAAAAATGCTAAAAGTCCATGAATATGTGTTTGTTCATATTGGTGGAGGCAAAAATTTGAAATTTTTAATGTGTAAAAAATCTATAATGCAGACAGATGATTAAATGTCACTAAGTATTAATTTATGATGGATAAACTGATTCTAAAACACTTGCATTAAATAACCTCACCTCATAATCATTCTTATCAGGAACTTACATTGTTTCTACTTTTTTCACTGTGATGTCATGAGCATGTATTTCCATAAATTTTATTCACATCACTGAGTTTTTAAAAAAATATTGTTAAAAGTGGAATTCTAGAGTCAAAGTCTTTTTAATTTTTTGAAGTTTCTGATTTCTAATAGCTAAGCACCTTTCTAAAAAGTTATAATTTATATTTTCACAAGTCGCATAGGTTATCATCTTTCTGTATTGAAAGATGATGTTACTTTTTAGTATTGAGAATTAGTATAAACTTAAATCTCATTGCTGTTATAAATTGCACTGCCTTGCTTACTAGGTAAGCTGAACTTGTACAAGTTTTGTTAATTTTTCTTTTGTGAAATTATTTTTCATGTATTTGTTAGGCATTTCTATTTTCATCATATTTAACATATTTTTCCAAGTTTAACTTTGCAATTATGTTATTATTGGGTTTTTAATATACAGGAGTATTTTATTTTTATTTGGTCACATCAAAAATTATTTTATTTGTGATTGATTTAAATTTTTTGTTTGTTTCATTTCTTTAGAAAATTCTTTTGACTGTGTCTTTCCCCTCAATAAAAAAAGAAAGAAATGATTATACGTTACTAAAGCCTTGTAGTATAATTTGAAGTTGGGTAACATGATGCCTCCAGATTTGTTCTTTTTGCCTAGGATTGCTTTGGCTATTCAGGCTCTTTATTGACTCCACATGAAATTTATGATTGTTTTTCTAATAGTGTGAAAAATGTCATTGATATTTTAATGAGAATTAGATTGAATTTGTATATCACTTTGGGCAGTATGGACATTTTAACAATATTGATTCTTCTAATCCATGAGCATGGAATGTTTCTCTATTTATATGTGTCATCTATTATTTCTTTCATCAGTGTTTTGTAGTTCTTCTTTTAGAGATCTTTTATCTCCTTGGTTAAGTATATTCATAGATTTTTTTTTCAGCTGTTTTAAATGGTATCAAGTTTTTGATTTGATTCTGAGCTTCCCTGTTATTAGTGTATAGAAATGCTACTGATCTATGTACACTAATTTTTTCACCTGAGCCTTTATTGAATTTATTTATCAATTCTAGGAGTCTTTTGGAGGAGTCTTTAGAGTTTTCCCTATATAAAATCATGTCATTGGCAAACAGGGATAGTTTGACCTTCTTCTTCCCATTTTGGATGCCCTTTATCTTTCTCTTGCCTGGTTGCTCTGGCTAAGACTTCCAGTACTATGTTGAATAGAAGTGGTAAAAGTGGGCATCCTAGTCTTTAACAAGTTCTTTTTTAATTCATCTACCTAAACACATCATTACTTAAATAGCATTTTTTTTTTTTTTTTTTTTTTACCAATGAAGTCTTCATGATACCAATGAAAATTAGGGGCAAAGTTCCATTTATTAACAGATGCTTGAATGAATAGAACTTTTAAAGCAGAACTCTAGCAAAGGCAGGCTAGGAGCACCAAGGTGAACCTCAGGGACAAAACATCATCTTCTACCTGTCCTAACTCCTGCTGTAAGGTTTGTTTGGTTATAGGTGTTGCCTTACATTGTATTTATTGAATATTCTCTCTATTTGTGAATGAAATGAAGTTAGACCATTTCACAATTTGCTTTCTGGTGGCTTCCCATCATACTCAGGGCAGGGAGAAGTCCGAACGCCTTAATAAGATCCACAAGGTCTGGCCACATATTAGTTCCCTGAACTCATCTCCTGCTTTCCACACCCTGCCATGTGATTCTGTTCCAAGCACCCTTTCTTCCTAGCTCTTTCTAGAACAAACTACCATGTTCCTACCTAAGGATACTTCCACTTGCCATTCTCTTTTCCTGAAATGCTCTTTGAATGGATAATCACATGATTAACTCTCTTACCTCCACAGTTCTTGATCTAAAGTAATTCTCAGCAATGTTTTCCTCATAAACTTATATGAAATTCCACATCATTCCTCTATTCTGATTTATATTCTAATGTACCTAGCCTTTGTCATGTCTAACATACAATAATCATTTCCTGTTTGTTTTTTGTTTTTCATCTTTTCACCAGTAGAATGTAAGTGTCTGTTACAGGCAGATACTCAAATATTTGTTGAATCAATGAGTATTATCATATCCCACTTAAAGTTTGTAGTCTTTTCTAAATGAGAACTTGATTATTACTTTTTTCTTCAGTTGTTCTAGATTCTTTCTTAATAATGCTATATGTTATAGGTTAAATAATAAAAACATATAACACTAATGATGTTAGGTTAGCTAACAACAACAACTTTTGAACAAAAGTTTTGAGCTATTATTATATTCCAGAAATAGTTCTGAGAATTTCACATCATATCTCATTATTCTGGTCAGCAGATCTATAAAGGAGGCATATTATAATTATCCTTATTTAAAAAATTCACTTAAACAAAAAGAGTTTAGCAATTTGCCCAGGATTTTTCACCAAGAAAGTGGTAAACTTGTCTAAGCTGTGTGATTTAAGAGCATGCCCTTTTTTGAATTTATTTTTATTAATAAATATTTGTACTTATTTATAGGGTACATGTGATATTTTGTTACATGCATAGAATGTATAATAAGTCAGGGTATTTAGGGTAACCATCACAGCAAGTATAATATTAATCATTTCTACATGTTTTGAAATGCACAATACATTTTTCTTAACTGTAGCTATCTTACTTTATTCCCACCTCACCGCTACCCTTCCCAACCTCTGGTAACCATCATTCTGCTATCTATCTCCATGAGGTCAATTGTTTTAATTTTTCGCTGCCACATGAGTATAGACCTGTGAAATTTGTTTTTCTGTGCTTGGCTTATTTCACTTAACATAATATTCTCCATTTCCATCCATGTTGGAAATGACAGGCTAAATAGCATTTCATTGTGTATATGTACCACATTTTCTTGATCCATTCATCCATTTATGGACACTTAGGTTGATTCCATATCTTGGCTATTGTGAATAGTGTTGCAATAAACATGGCAGTGCAGGTATCTTTTCGATATACTGATTTCCTTTCTGTTGTGTATATAGCTAGAAGTGAGATTGCTAGATTTGCTTTTCCTTGATGATTAGTGATGTTGAGCATTTTTTCTAAACTTAGTTATTCTTCCTGTTTCTAATTGATAGTTCTCAATTCTAACAGAACCCAACGCTTCTTTTTGTAACAATTATTTTCAATGTGCTTTACTATCCTAAATATCAATATTAAGTCCTAAATATTCTATAAGAAGAGGTAAGAGGAAAAAATGTGATAATACAATACATATTTAGGAGGTAGAACTAAATTGCCAATAGATTGTCACCTGGCATAGTCACCAGTAATTTCCAGCCTAGAAACTCTCTCTAGCTATAATCTGGGAAAATCAGAGGGCCCGGTTCTTTTGTGTCCCACATCTCAGGGCTTAACGCCTGCCTGATGTCCAGTGTCTTAAAAGCATTTCAAATATTTTGTTAAGTTTCATAGTTGATCAGGCAGAAAGGAAAATAAGGTCCATCTTACTCATCTTTTCCAGAAGTATAAGTTCAAAAGTAACATTGAAAGTAGTATCGAGTTATGACTTGAGTTAGTATTTGTCCATTCATATTTTACAAGTGAAATAAAATAAAATTAATAAAATTACTAAATTTCAAGGATTCTCAGTTTATATAAATTTTCTAAGTAACCTTGACTCTATTGAATTTTGGATATATTTTGAAAATAAAGATACCAAATTACTTTAGAAATTGGTCTAAATGGGTAACTATTGTTAAATCCTGTTTTATTGTGTTTTAAAAATCAGATGAAAGAATTGAGAAGCAAAGTTTTTATTTTTGTTGTCTTTTGTTTATAAGGGTTACCTAACTTTAGTAGGCTTTTAGGATGTAGAAACTGACTACACTATATGCAAAATTTATTATTTCACCTCTTATACATGTACAAAGTATGTTGCATATACATATTTTGAAAAGTGAAAAAATATAAGTAACATGTAGAAAACCAAACTTCACAGCAAGGGACAGTAGGTTATAAACATAAAGATTCAAATGGTGAATAGCTTCATTCATTCAAAAATTTTTGAAAAATTGATTTAAATGTGGAAGAGATATGAAATATCTAGAAATATATGTAAATAAACTTTTATACCTGATATTTTATTAAATTAATTTCAATCATGAAATTCATCTTCCAATGTCAAAATGTTTTTCTAAGATTATGAAAAATGTAAAATAAAAATTATTACAACAGGTTAGAGGTCTTTTGTGTACTTGCTTTAGATTTCAAGGGGAAGAAACTCTATCTTCATAGCTACAGTACCAGTATGTGTTATCATTCATCCTCTTTTTTCTTTATCTTACTATTCCAACTGTTGCTTTACATTTATTCCTTTGCGTGAGCAGTAGAAACAGCAGCATTTTTGTTCTCCATCACAGGAATACATCTTAAATTCATTTCTTTTTATTGTCCATTTACTCCTTCACTACTTTTTCTATTACATGTTAATATTATTCCAAAATTTTCCTATATTTGCCCCTTAAGAACCTAGTAATATTTCTAGCTTTCTGAACAACAAGCAAAATAGATATTGAACCATTTAGATTTCCTCACATTTCAGTAGCTATAATTACTTAGTCCCTATTTGTAGTTCTAAACTTCTGATTTGTTTGGAAAATAAGATAGTGATTCAGCTACTTTTGCTGTGCAAAGCAAACAGAATAAATTGGTCGATAGCAATAGGAGGGCAAAGTTAAGCTAAGATAATAGCACTATTTGAATATCAGCAGGAATACAGTCAGAAAATGTGGTTAATAGATACATAAACATTCCAGAACAGAGCACCAGACAAGAGGTACAGTTTTATGAGGATAAAGTTATTTTTAACTTCAGCAGACATAAATAAGATGCAATTAGTGTAGTTCTACCCAGCAGTTCCTTATTAAAAATCTAATATTCAAAACTGATTACAAATGGAAACCATTCTGTAGTGTGCAAATAATTGATGCATTAAATATCTCAGTTCCTGTAGCTTACTGCAACTATAAACAGAAAAATAAAGCAAATTATGATGCCACCTACTACTGTGCCACCAGGGCCATAATAAGAGGAGATGAGGACATGCAATTTATTATGCTATAATTGTGATTGTCTTTATTACCAAAACTCCTTTATATGTCAATAAAATCCTTAAAAAATTCTTTGTGTTTTTATAATTTTCAATAATCAAATATGTATGCTTCTTTTAAATATCCTTTTTATATGTGGTATTTTAAATATTCTCTTATGTATGTTAAGAAAATAAAGTACCATAACCTTGTGCAACCATACAGATTAAATGAAAAATTCTATTATGTAAGGAAGTAAATACTCCAGCTTGACATTTAGCTGGCTGATTATTAACACTTACATTTTTCTTTGTGTATATGTGGCAAAAGGTGACATGATTCAAATCAGTCTTAGAATGTATAGATCTTTTCCCAATCACACTGCTAATGTTTGTAGGAAATTAAAACCTTTTTAATTCCTGATAAAAATTTCAATAATTTTATTATCTAAAATATATTTAGATAAATTGAAGTACATATTGTAATATAACATATATATTCATAAAACATTCAAATTATTTTTAAGAACCTTGGTACACAAAACCTCCCTCTACTTTCTACTCCCAGTCCATAAGTATTGTCAATTATTTTAAAATTAATTTGTCCTTTATATTCATGTTATAATGTCTTGTATGCACTATGCTGTGGAGCATTTATTAAACCCGGAACCCTGATTATTCTGGTCATTTGGACATTTGTGTTCACAGGTTACATATCTGAACTAATTGTCCTCCTACAAAAGGGATAGTTGGCTATATCAGTTATTTTATCAATTATTTGGCATTACAAAATCAAATAAAACAATTTTTTTGGAAAGAAAAAGTTTTCATGTTTTAAATTAATCACATTTTATCAAGAATGTACAGTTTTTGTGTTTTTAATCTTTTGAAAAATACCAGCAAGCTAGTCTTTGAATTTTCCATATAAAAGACTTTGAAATAGTGCCTATGAAAAATGCTTTGTCTCTCTTTTTTCAACAAAAGATTTCTTAATGCTCAATTAAGAATTTTCACGTCTCTGTACTTCACGAATATAATATTTTATAGGAAATCTCTTAAGAATGAGATATAATGACTGAATCTGTTGGTGGAATGATCAAATACATTTATTTTAACTATTCAGCTTGCCTGCTCAAGATAGCTCGTTTCTTTGTACACACAGTTACTATAAATGATGAGGAAAAAGATCCAAGCATCTAACAGATATATAAGTAATTCAGAACATATTGCTTCAATGTACAGGTGTTTAATAGTGATGTCAACATTACATCTAAGAAAGTAAATGATGTGTAGAAAAGTTTGGAAAATGGTTACAAGTTTTCATTATCTGCCAGGAGGGAAAATGCTACAGTAAATAATTCTTTGATTTTATTATAGTCATATAAAGGGACCGATGTGTTCAGGTATTCTATAGTCTATCTAACTAATTTAGAGACTAAGACATTAAAATGATACCAGTCTCTTATATTCGATACCCAGAAACTATGCTCCAATTCTATTATATTGTATGACATCATTATGAAAACTGTGTTTAGAATATTTTTTACACAATTTTCTTAGGATTAAAAACACAAAAGAGCATATCAAATCACCACTTTTGTAAAGATAAAAATATTAAGAACGAGATTTATGTATGCTCTCAAAGAAGACTCAGGAGGCTAAAGATAAAGATACATAGATTCAGAGGATTTCAGAACCTGTGTGGAAGAAACTGTATGGAGGAGAGAGACAGTAGGACACCAAAATAGTTGAGGCATTCTTTACCTCAACTGGAATAAATCCAATGAATTTCTTAAATGACAGAATATTTTCAAAGGAATTTGCCTGAAGTTCTGAAAAGTTTCAGGTATTTATACTAGGTCTGCTACATTGACTGCTGAAAAAAAAATATTCAAGTATTTCACTACATGATTATTTTGTTTTTTTTTCATATTCTCAGAGAGAGTATAATATCAGATTCAAACATTTATTTAAATAGCATATTGTCTTCAGTCCATTCTTTTGCTTTCATAAGCTTTCTCTTGTCTACTCTTGTAGTCTATCCTATCCAGTTTTGATCTGTTGAGAATCTGGTTTTGTGAGCCTTTGGTTGGCTGCCTGGCAAGGGAGGCCTCTTATTTACACATTAAATATCCAGTTCGATTTACAGAGTTTAGAAAAGCAACTGTTTAAGCTGAAATGATGTGGTAAACAACTCTGAAATGTGCTACATAATCAAGTTCCTAAAACTATGTCTCTCCTCTAGCCAAGACTGGATTCCAAAAAGTAAATTGAGTGTCTCCAGTGAATACATTCTTAGGTGCTCTGAAAGAAATGCTGAGTTGTGGATCACAGAGGGTGATAAGGGCAGGCAAAGGGAGATATTGGTTCTTCATGCCAAATGAACAAGAGCATATCACTCTGCTTCAGATTCTGAACCTAAATCAGTAATGGTGCAATTACGCCTGCCATTGCATGCCTCTGTGTTTTAAAAATCAGACTTGCTCCTCAAATATTCTAGTGCATGAATGTTGTACAAAGAAGATTGTTTATAATTGTCTAATATTTATTTCATTAATATTATCAATTTTTTTTCCGATTCTACTTTCTTTCCTTTAATCTCTATCAATATTTGGAATCAGCAAAATTCTTATTGATGATTGCTAAAATGTTAATTAAGAAAAAATATATACACTTGGAAAAGTGAAAATTTGTATAGAAAATAGAAATTTTATAAAATTATCAGTGGACTCCTGTGACAAGCTAGGTTTTAACGATATATGGAAAAAACATTTTATAAAATTCTTGATTTCCAACATTTGTAAATCTTTCGAAGCCACCCAATTAGTTTTGCATTAATAAATCAATAATTTGACAAAGTCCTGTGTTCTTTTTTGTGTTTCCATTTGAAGTTTTCAATCTGGTGCTTAGCATGGAGTTGTTAATAGGGACACTGTTTCAGAATATGGAAATCTTATTGGCAAAGTGGCCAAGGCAGATAGTTCCACATCTCCTATCCAAGGAAAGAAGAATCTACTTAAGAAAACTTTGTAATAGTTCAGACGAAATGATGTCTAACAAGGAATACAGGACTCTAAATAGGGTAATGTGTACTCTTGCTAAAAAAATATAACTCTGAAAGAGTTTAGTAGTTCTTTATGATTAAGACATCCAAAATAGCCAGAAATACAGGTTTAAAGAAAACAAATAGCAAGAAGTAAAACTGTGAATTATTAAAATTGTATTCATATTGTGTTAATTGAAGATAACAACTGCATAGTTAGGAGGCATCATGTAGGCCCCATGACTACAGTGTGTAAAGTTAAGGAAGAACCAATAAAGGAAAGTGGATCCCAAAACTTGGGTCTGTACTGAAGGCCAAGAGGACTCTTGGTTTCATGCAGGAAAGAATTCAAGAGTGAGCTAACAGAGTAAAGCAAAACGAGTTTATTGCAGTAACAAAGAAACAGAGGGAAGGCTTGCTCCATAGGCAGAGCAGTGGTTATCTCTCAAAGTAACAGAGAGTAGCGCTTTGTGAGTTTATGGGGTCTTATTTTATATCTTCTATTTAATTTTATGTTAAGTGGAGGGAGAATTATTCACTAAATTTCTGGGAAGGGGATAGGGAGTTCCCAGAACGAAAGGTTCTTCCCCTTTTTAAACCACATAAGGTAACTTCCAAGAGTTGCCATGACATTGTAAACCATCATGGCCCTGGTGGGAGTTTCTTTTAGTATCCTAATACATTATTAGCAGGATATAATAAACAGTGAGGGTAAGTTGAAGTTTTGTGTTGTTGTTTTCTGTTTGCTTTTGTGGCCATCTTGGCTTTAGCTGGTTTTGGCTGGTTTCTCGATTGCCTCCTATTTTATCAGAGATTTTGGTTTGGGTCTTATTACTCTTTATCAAGCAGGGCCTGCCAGTTCTCTTGCAAGTGTATGCCTTTAGCCAAAAGTGCATCAGCAAGCCAGAAGCCAAGGAGCCCATCGATTCAGCGATTGAAGGCCATGTCTCGCAAGAACGGGTGGAGAAGAATGGAGGTGGGATCTGAAACAGCTAACAAGAAATAGGCAGTAATCTGCAGTTGCCAGTGAAAGTTTACCATATTCAATAAGCTTTCTAGAGCAGAGAATGATTCTACCTTTTGAGAATGTCGACAACTAACAGCGATGTCTCAATCAAGAGGGCTGTGTAGTTTTTCATTGATTAACAACAAAATTCAACTGAACAAATTTTGCATTTCCCTTTAATCATAACATCTATGCCATCTGTATTTTTCTTTTTTTAGAGTTTTATACTATATACACTGTGTGGAATTAAACACTGCCCTTGGCTGAATATGTTATTATTCCCTTCTATGGTCCTAATTGTAGTGGATACCCTGTCATTAGGCAAAAAAGGCTCCTGCTAATGATCTAATTTTAATATTCTCATTCAAATTACTCAGTACTTTGGCCTTGTCACTAATTAATTCTGTCACCCTACTACCTATGCAATTAATAAAATTATACTGAATAAATATACTAGATGTTATGAATTTTGATGTTGAATATCCATGTGTTACTATGGAAGCATTTGAAGCACTCTCAAATTTTGAAAATAATTTATGGATTTTTTTAAACTTGCTTAACCTTATGAAGTTGTCAACATGTGAAATATTTTAACTTCATTTATTATTTATTCTAGGCTCAAAAATAATTATTATTCAAATTGTTAGAATTGTATTTTACTTTACATTACCACACTATTAAGTACCTTAAATTCCTTCTCTTCTAAGAACATGTCAGCTTCTTGAAGGAAAGACCTCTTTTTGTTTGTTTTTGGATCTGTACAGCCTAAAAAAGTGCCTATTACATAGTAAGCTCTTAACAGATATATGATGAACATATGAATGAGTTACATTTCATAATATTTCTCCTCTTTACTTAACAGAAATGTCTTGAGTAATTCTGGTTATCATCTTGTGAGGAAGATGTGATCTTTGATAAGCCAAATTCAGGGGAAGACAGAGATTCATCTAGAGATAACTATAGGGAGATAGTTACTGTTTTTGCACTTTCTATTAAAAGATTAAACAATCCCTTAATTTCTAAAATTCATGTTTATGCATAATATTTGTCTCATATTAATGCATACCTCATATAACCTTTTATCAAACTGTGCTATTTTACTTCATAAACCACAAATGTACTTTTGTATTATTTTTCATGGGGAAATTTTTTAAAAGTTAAGGAAATATCTGGAGGACATGGATATTCCTGGTGCCCATTTTTTATGGAAGAATTTCTCAGGCACAACACTAAAATAAAAATTTCAGCCTTTGACATTTGAGAGAAAAATCCAACTACTCATCAGATTACAATTTCTCAGGTACAGACTTTGAGGGCTTGTTAAACAATGTTTTAGAGTTTTTAGGTGGTAAAGATTAAAAGGAAATTTCTACAAGGGGGAAAGTCAAAGCTTGGGAGCACGAAGACACCTGATCCTAAGAGAGCTGTTTAAATTTATCCTCCCCTCCTCGCCTTGCAAGAGGTCAAAATAAAATCAAAGTCCTGTTTAAATATTCTCCTTACCTCAGCTACGATGAGATGCGACTCTCTGGACAAAAAGTTAATTTCTTTCTTAGAAGACAACATTACTATAACAGTTGATAAAAGCCAGAAATTACCCAGGGAAAGGG
>RJWJ010016850.1:0-33889 GCA_004363605.1 Indri indri | reverse complement strand
GTGTGTGTGTGTGTGTGTGTGTGTGTGTGTGTGTGTGTGTGTGTACCCTCCATGTATTTCTGACAGTTCAGCTTCCATGTGGGTATAGCTGGTAAATAAGTTTAAAGAATCATTTCCCAAAGGCAAACCTATGGCAAAATGACTTCTTCCTGGACACTGGAGAACACCACTGTTGATGAAGTCGGGGTGTGTTCATGACAGCCTGGCAAGCCTCTCCAGCATCAGTCACAGGAGACAAGGCACAGTAATAGAAGTCAGGTGGCCTGACATTGTGTTGACCATGACTTGAACTGAAACCTGGCCATTGATTAGCTTTGAGAATTCAACTGTTGGTGGTTCAAACACACATGAAAGTAATCTTTGCTGGCAGAGCAGTGGTATAAGTTACGTTCCTAGAACCCTCCAATGTGCACAGAGATTTCTCCCATATGAACTCCCCAAATGGTAGGGTGCTGTCTTATAAGGCAAACGATTTTATTAGTTATTGATTTCTGCTTAGATCCTTGCAGCTCTAATAAGCTTCAATAACAGGCCCAGTGTGTTCCACTGCATCAACTCACTCTGCCCAGTTTATCTCAGCAATACATTATTGTGACAGGTGACGCTGGTTCTCTACCTAGTTCCCCTTTGTGAGACTGGTGGCCTTACCTTTTTTCTACTGGGCGTGTTGGATGATAATGACTCACACCTATATCCACTTCTGGAGGATTTTCCATGGCTGATGAGAACTGCCTTGCCCAGGCACCTGGGAACTTATACTCCTTTCTCTGGAGTGGCCCAGTGCCAATAACTGATGCAGGTGTACAACAGTGTAGACCCTTTCCCTGGAGGTAGGAGTGAGGATGGAGGAGAAGATCTCGGGGTGCAATTCATTCTTCAGAGTGCTCTGTGGGATCAGCGTAAGGTGAGACTTCTCCTGAATTCTCTTTTCTATCCTGTTTCCCTCATTGCTTATAGGTTTCTCTTGAAAGCAGTCCCTTGACATATCACATATACAAGTGTCCAAATCTATCAAGCAAGAGAAATCAGTCACAGTTCACAGGGTTCTTGTCTTTAGCTGCTAAGCCCCACTCCCGTGTGTGGCTTACATGTGCCCATCCAAAATGTCAGGGCTTCACGTCCTCATTACCATAGTGGTGAGTATTCCTGCCTGTCAAAATGTCAGGGCTCTTTGCCTCCTGATGGAATCGCCTTCATTTTTCACTTTCCTCTCGTATCCTTTTCAAACAACAGGAACTTCTTTCATGAACCTAACTAGCCGGAGCTGCAGCTCCTGCAAGACAGGAAGAGAAGGAAGCACAGTGCCAGAACAGAGAATATTCTGAACTCCCTGGAGAACCAGTGAGCAATGGGTATGGTATTTAATTTTGCCAGCAAGAGTCATCTCCAGAACAAGGAAATTGATAGATTTTAATGGGAAGCCATATGCTACATTTGAGAAGGAAGGTCAAATTGAAAGAAAATTGATTTCTGTGATTGATAATACTTTTTTTCCCAGATATCTCTGAGCACAATAATCATAATTCTTAAGGAACTCAGAAATCCATGGTACAAAATGAAGTGATATAAGTGTACTCATTTCAAAATGGATAGAGAGGCTTACTACCTGTAGCTGTCCCAGATATCTAAAGATTTGGAACATTATCTAAATTTTTAAAACTCAAATACTACTGTTGTTTCCTATCATCTGTCAGCTTCACTCTACATTTTGTCTCATGGATGAGACAGAGTGATCATTAGAAGTTAGTCTGTTGTAAGTGGAAACATAAAATAAAAATAAACACAAGCTCATAGGAGGTATTTTCCAAGGGCACCTACATGAGGTACATTTTACCCTGAAAACATCGAGGAAAGGATTTAACATGCTGATATTTCAAACTACTTTTATTAATAATATGATGAAATGTAATTTGCCTGTATGTGATCTTGAAATTCAAATAGTAGAAATTATGGACAAAGATAACTACTCTAGAAATTGGTAAAATAAAAGCCAACTCTTATTACAAATAAATTTAATTCTAATTTCAACAAATATTTACCAATGGGTCAAAAGGATATTTAAAAAGTGGCAAGTAGGTACAAAGTGCAGCTTGGTGGCAAGGAGCACCTGTCACTTTCTGTTGGAGAATATGAAGGTGTCATGGAGGAAGCAACAGATGACTCAGGCCATTAAAAATAGGTAGGATTTGAACAGGTATAAATAGATACTGAAAGGAAGAGGCCAGGGACAAGAAATGGAAGGGCCGTAAGCTCATGGGAAAGAGAGGGTAGGCAATGCTCAAGGAAATGCAAAAAAAAAAAAAAAAAAGTCTGGCACTTAGGATACCATAAAGGATGTGGAAAAGTAACCTGGAGAGGTAGAGTGGAACTGTGGCAAGACAATTAAGGTGCTTAGTGGTTCAGTGCACGTGAGAATGAATGAGTGTGTGTATGGTATGCTGGAATAGAATGAGGAGACCTCGAAGGTGTAACATGAGGCCCAGCAGTTCTCAAGTGAGTAAAGAAAGTGTGAACACACAGGTGGTAGCAGAAGTTATAAAAGAGAAGATCAATGCTGGCACATGCTACAGAAAGAATGAGGAAGAAGAAGGAGAGAACAAAGTAGTTGGATTTGGCAAGTAGGAAGTCGTTTGGTCAACCCAAACCCGTACTTATTCTGTTTGTCATAGTTTGGGTTCTTCCGAAAGCCAACCGCAACACGGGACCTTGAGTCGTGGTAGTTTGTTTGGGAGGGTGACCCCAGAAAGAAGGAAGGGAGTCAAGCAATGAAGCAGAGATGGGAGGAGTCAATAGAGGGTACAACAGCAACGAAACGGGGACCTCTGGAGGGATCTGTAGAATGTATCTAGAATTTTTCCATGGAGGAGGCATAAAGCTGAGGGATGTATCCAGTGTCTTCAACCCCTAATTGGTTGGCAGTGGCTCCTGGGGGCATTAAATCCCCTCTTCTATGGGCTGCCCTGCTCCCAGTAGAGCACATCCCTGTGGCCCAGATCAGGTAGAGAAGCAGAAACATGCAAGCTCTTGAAGAATGCAAGGAATCATCCACTGCAGTCTCAGACAAACTTAGAGCTAGGCAAAGGGACTTGGGTATAAATAATAACTTTCCAAGTACCTACAAGTTCTAGTACTTATAAGCAGCTTCTATCTTCAAGGTCACCTCACTGTTTAAGATGGCTGCTGGCATTCCAGCCATCACATCTACTTTGTGGGCAGCAGGAGCCACTTTTAGAAGAGTCCACATCTTTTAATAAGCCTTCCTATAAATATCACTTAACATCTCATTCACCAGAACTTGGTCATATGATCAAATCTTGCTACAAGAGAGGCTGGGAAATATAATCCGGGCACATTATTGTTCTATATAAAATTGTGACTTTGTTACTAAGGAAGGAAGGGTGCAGGGATGTTGGGTGGTAGATAGCAGTCTCTGTGAAAGCACATTTAAGTCAGAGTTTTAACTTCTTTTTATTTAATTGATCTTGTGCCCCACCCACTAGATTTCTAGTTCCTTGAAGACAGGAACTGGGTTAGGGTTACTGTGTTATTATTCACTGTGACTCATATATTGAGGTTTACTTTCCCCCCCACCATGGTCTAACCTAATTTATACCTTTTGTCTTTTCAAGTAAGGAAATCAGTACCATTACTCCAATTAGAGGGAAGAGCTAGCATGTCCAATAGCCAGCCATAATGAGAAGTCAGAAATTCCCAAACTTCAATTTTAGGCTTTATCAAAGAGGCAGGTGGCCTCAGAGATGGAAACTGTGGGTTATATGACATATTTAATTATTCAAAATAACAGACGACTAACTGCACAACATCTTTTTAAATAGAATTTCCCACCATACGCTCACCCCAACACAAACCTACACCACTGTCCTCTAGTCTTAGTCTGTTCTGAAGGTAATTTTTTAAAAATGCCTTTCATGGTATTTCCAATATCTCTCCAGTGGCTATGGACTTGGGCTCAGCAGACCAGGATTTGAGACTCCATTTCTTTGATCACCAGCAATCAAGCACTGACATTTACCATGTCCAAGCCTTTGTCTTCTCATTTTTAAATGAGTATAATCATACTGCAGAGGTATTTGAAAGGAAGGGATATTCGAAAAGCTCCTGCATAGCTCTTAGCAAAGTAGATTTAGTCTGAATATCTTCTCTTGTGTCCATGACCAAAGAGAATTCTGTCTTGATCGTGGGCTTCTTTGACATTGGAGCATCACTGTTGTGATCAATCATCCTGCGAGAAGCCTCTGAGACTCCTGGAGATTCCCGCATGTCTGTCTTGTGGACGCTGGGACATCTGGCCTTGACTTTCCCCAGAATGCAAAGGAGGCCTCCAAATGACAGTCCCCAGAGGGAGCATCTCCAGATGGTTCTTCCAAGCATGACGAATCAATCCCCTCTCCTTGCATACTTGCGTATTCTGAGAATCAGCAGAGAGCACATACATATTTCAGAGTTACCTCTTAATACAATTATAGTTCATTTAGCCGGCAATTACGGTAATAGAAAGATTGGCAACTATTGCAAATCAGGTTTAAGGGAATTGATGACCTGAGCCGCTAACATTTCATTTTGTCCTGCTCAACTAGCAGACGTGGTGGGCTTGTGACCCTGCATGGGGTGTGTGTGTGTGTAGGGACACTGCGCACTCCCAGTGGGGGAGGGAGGGAGAAAAGAAGGAAGAAAGGAAACAAAAGAGAAAGAGGGAAAGAAGGAAGAAAGGGTAAGGAGAGGAGGGGAGTGCAGGGCATGGAGGGGGAGGGAACGGAAGGGAGTCCTTTCCAGCACTAAAGAAAAAGAAATGACAGTGATCTAGCACCTCTTACACGTTCCTGGATTAAAATTAAGCCCATTATCCAAAGTGAGGCACCACAAGAGCAGAAGAACGGGCTCCACTTGTAGTCACCATCAAACTGGTTCTAACTGATCAACACTAGGTTGATCACATGGCAGAAATACTCTCTAGGGATTGGGGGATGGGGGGCAAATCAACAACTAAAGGACACAGGGAGCACTAAGGGGGGGGGAAGGGCATGCCTTTAACCCGCACTTGGGTGAGGCAAAGACATAAAGTGTAACCATAATGTTTGTACCCTCACAATACCCCGGAATAAAAAAAAAAAAGAAGAAGAAGAAACATTAATGTGTATGGCTAAAAATAGAGTTATAACTGACAAATAATTAAAATATAAGAAAGAAAGAATATTTTTTCCAATCATGGAGGCAGAAAAAATATTATACTGGCATCATACTTCACTGTTGCAGCATTGGTCTTTCTGCCACCCGCTTAAACATTTCTTCCTTAGTAATCAGAGTGAACGTTTTCCGTATCACTTTGCACAGCTCCCTTGCTTAGAAGCCTTCCCTGGCTCTCCCTCATCCACCCAGTGAGTCCCAGATTCCTGAGCAAGACGTGGCCTGTGCCTCTGTCTCCTGACTTGTCTCCTGCAACTCCCTACCTCCCACCGTCTTGAGCCCCCCGCAAGAATCGTGCTATCCAACTACCACACATGTCCTTCCTACCTGTCCATGCCCACTTACCTTTACTTTTTTCTTTCAGAACATCTTTCAGATTTCATCTCCTCCAGAAAGCTTTCCCTGTACCCCCTTCTCAAGTTAAGATAAATCTCTGTATCTTGTGCTAGGATATAACCAAAACTGACCTCTATTTTGGTACCTTTTGTATTAAGCTGAATTTTTCCACGTTTGTCCCATCCAGTTTCTCCCACCAGATTGTGGGTGCCCGCAGAAGTGAGCATATGTCCTAGCACTTAACATGGTATCTAGTCCATCATACATATGGGATTGTGCTTATTGCTCTGAATCACGGGAAAATACCTGGGCCATATATGAAATACAGAAAGAGATCTCTGAGTGAGAGGTGGTTCATGATAAGATGAGGGACTTCGATGTTGCCCCTGGCACTGTAAAAGCCACCTGTCTTTTTATGGAGTCTCCAGCAATTTAGGAAATTCTTGGGTAGAAGTTTCAACTCAGTTCCTATTCTCTGATTTTGCAGGTCATTTAGAAAAAAAGAAATCACAAATAAAGCCTTATGTTCTCATCTTAATTGTATTACTTTATTACAATTATAAAGCAGAGAGATCCATACTGAATTATAACAAGTGGAGGGGAAGTGTACCTGCGGAACTTCTAAGAAGGCCAGCATGGTTGGAGCAGAGAACGTGATGGGGGCGAGAAATGGAAGGTGAAGTCGGAAGGGTGATGAGGTGTTGAGTCAGACTGTGGGGCCTTGTGAATCTTGTGACATTTATTTTAAATGAGACATAAAACAATTGAAGGGTTTTGAACAGGGGAGCAAGAAGACATGATAAAAAAAGAAAAATTTATGTTTTAACAAGATCCATCCAGCTCTCTTGGGTGGGTAGAGGCAGGTTTGGAAAGAGAGGGATAAGTTAGAAAACTTCTGCAGCTATCCAGGTAAGAGATGATGGTGGACCAAGATAGTAGCAATGAAGAGGAGAAATGTGTTGGATTCTGGATGTATTTTGACTGTAATGCTAATACTAACAGGATCTGCTGGTGGATTATAGGTGAGTCAGTACTTAAATAAAGATCAGCTATGGAAATCAAGGAACAAAAGTAAAGAACAGAGATGATGAAAGCAATGGTAAGGTCTGTGTCATTCTAAGAATTCTAATAAAAATAAGAGGGACAGAGGTTGATGTCAGTTCACAGGCTATGGAACTGGCAGGACAAAAGATGCAGTGAAGTAGCTGAAACAGGAGAGAGTTTGTTTTATGATTTGAAGTCTCCAATCCCCAATGCTGTGCCAGAGAACCTGGACCCAAGGTGCAACCTAAGGTAGCAAATGGAACAGAAAATGAGGGGTCAGCCCAAGGGGACATTTGGGAACGAATGTGGCTGATAGACGACAATGTCCTAAGGATGTCTAGTACGTGCATCCTTAAACAACAAGAGACCAGTGACTATTTCCAAAACTCAGAGTATATTGGCAAAGGCATCCTGATAAACTGGCCACCACTGATGTAGGAAGATGAACCTTCCAGCTGTGGCTGATCAGAGCTGAAGAACAGCTAAGTCAAGGCCAGGACTCCTGTTCCAACAGTCACTTGCTGGCTTCTGCTTCTCTCAGTCCTGAAATTCCTCACCACCTCTGTCTTCAACTAACTAAATTTGAGTCCCAGGCCATCTTGATCTCCCCTGTGCCAAGGCAATGCAATCCGCCTTCTTCTCAATCCTCCTGTGGCTTCAAGACAGTGGCACAGAGAGTTCCCTAACAGTTTTATCTCGTTGAGCTCAATAAAGTGCAGTCAGAGAATTGCATGCCCTCCACATATTGCTTCTCATCCTTGGCTCACATAGCTCTCAAGCAGGAATTCCCTGCTCTCATTCTTTGCTTCATAGAACTTTACTTCCTAGGAAATCCTGGCCTTGTCAGCTCAAACATAAAGGAAAAGTTTAGATAAGTGTAAACTTAGCCATCACTGTTTGGGGTAAATTTTGTATTTGCAGTTGTCTGATTTGGCACTGAACAAACATTTTTTATGACAGAGCTCTTTTAGGTCTTTTGGCCAAGAAACTCAGAAAAGTTCTCAAAGCAGCTAGTTATAATATACGTACGCATACGTATGTATACGCACACACATATATAAAAGTATATGTGTGTATATATTAATGTATGTGGTTTAGTTGTATGATTACACTTCAATCATCTTTGACATCAAACATTAATTGAACAAGCAATCAAGATTGTTAATTTGATTTAGCATAATGTAACTAAAAGACAATGAATTTCTAGATTTTCTATTGTTTTTCATAACAATCCTATTTTACTGAGGATACTTACTGATGTTTACTTCACTCAAGCCCTGTTCTAATTTCCTGTATCACTTTAGAGAATTTTATTCTCACAACAGCACAACAGCCTTATGGGCTTGATGATAGTATGACATCCATTTTACAGATGAGGACGCTGGAAATTAGTCAAAATCATGCAGATAATAAGTATGAGAGCTGGAATCTAACAGAGATCTATTTAAGGCAAGATTCTGAACTTTTGAAGAGTTCACTCTGTGGTATTAGCTGACAGTAAGTGTATGTAAAGCACTCTCTTTGGTCTAGGCGTAACTGCAGCACAAATATGTGTGCATTTATCCCCAAACGAAATGCAGTGAAATTCAAAATTCTTCACAAAGGAGCAGTTCAGAGCGGATCTAAACCTTTCATGAACTGTCTCTGAATGTGATCCTATAGACAAACACTCTGAAAATCCCCTTCTTTCCAGAGACAGGAAGTGGTTCTTGCAGGTTCTTCTTTTATAGGAGCATTTGTCTCAACAACCAGAACTGTGATTGCAACATGTAATGGATCGGATATCGCTGGTCTTTCCAAGAGGAGAAAAAGAGGAATAGGTTATTTATTTTGCTGAAGAAGAGAAAAGTTATGACTAATGTTGTTTCAGTAACAAAGCTACTTTGACAAATAAATGATACGTTCATAAGGAGCCAGATTTCTGCTGCAGACGATGGACTTTGCGTTGAAGTGTTGATTACAATAATTTTAGTGAGCTCTCTTGTTGACCCATTCACCCAAAGTTGTTGTCATTTTGGGATTGTGCCCTGGTGGGGAAATTTGTTTTAAAGATTAATCGCTTGCTTCCAGGTTCTGTCCTCCCTGCTGCTAACAGCAGTGACTCCCTGCATTAGCAGGGTAAGGAGTTTTTAAAGCCATCTACTGGGGCCTTGCTGAGTGAAATGCTTGTTATTGAAGTCCCCAGTAAGAAAACCCAACGGCCAAGCACCAAACCACAGACCACTGTACCCCCACTCTTTGAATGCATGGGAAAGATAATACTCTTTGAAATGTGTGGAAAGCAGAAAGAAAACTGATGTTGGGCACCATGCTAATTACAGGGCTTACCAGCAAGATCTTTCAGCTTAGACATGGGAACTGTGCCCACACTAATTCATACACTTAGCAAACATTACGAGGCTGGTTTTACCAACTGCTAATCCCTTATATATCCTAAATTTATTGGGGGCTCCTTCTGGACAAACTTCTTGACTAATATATTCACAATTACTGTTCTCTGGTGTCTAATCCATTCCTCAACCCCCACTGATCTGGCTTTTAGCATCACAATTAAAAACCAGTTTTGCGACTTTTAGTTGCTTTTGCCTCACTTCTTAATGCTCTTTGGTAAGCAGAATCCTGATTTTGAGCTGGAAAGATAGTCCCCCTGAATAAAAGGACTACATTTCCCATCCTTTGTTGTAGTTAGGTATAACCATGCAGATAGTTTCTGACCAGTGAGAGGTAAGCAGTAATTTTGTGTGAGGCGATGTCTGGAAAGGCTATATAAAGCCAGCTGCTGGAAGTGCTTCACTGTGCCTTTCTCCACTTACCTCTTCTTCTGGTCTTCAGCACACATGATCGCTGGGGATGCAGCAACCATCTCAAACAGCAAGGTAACAAGAAGCCTAACGATGACAACAACGCAGAAAGATAGTATCCTGTGTCCCTGACGACACCAAGGAGGTGCATATACACCTTGGCAGCTGACTTCTACATACGTTTACATGAAAGGGAAATAAACTCCTTGGTTAAGGCTGCTTTTTTGTGAGTAACAGTGAAAGATCACAGCCTTACTGGCTTGAGGTGTCAAGGAACAGAGTTCAAGGCAGGCAAAGCACTGAGTATTTAGGACAGAATTCCTGGAAACAAGAGGGTTGCAAAAAGGTGGAGACCCAGACATCTAAGTTTAAACACTTCCTGAATACCTTACTGACCATTAAACTGCACATGCCCCCGGGAGACTCCACAGGCCAGTAAAAACACAGGCAGAAACAAAAGAAGTTTCTACTCTTACAAGATAGAACTGCACTGGGTGAGAATTGTTGTATTTTTGACTAGGCACATGCTGAAGTGGCAGAATGATAAAATCTTATCATTCTTAAGTTAAAAAGGAGAAAGTTCGGAGCTGGCGGAGCAAGCTGGAAATTTATGTGGGAAACATTAAAAACAGGGAATCACAGAGTGATGATCACAGAGTGGGTGAGTCCCAAAATCTATATGTAAACCCTGCCCAAATCCTTCATGGACAGCTAAACTTCACAGGTAAAGGGGAACCCCAAAGGAAGAAGGGGTAAAAAGACAACTCCTGGGAAACTCAAAGAATTGAGCAGAAATAAAAGCTGCTGCTCAGTGCAGGAGACATAGAGTTTTCAGTTCAAGAGTGGATAAAGTAACTATTAATATCTGCTAGATTTTTTTAAATCCCCCAAACAAGATAACAGTATCCAAATCACTAAAATATATAGCCTACCATATTCACCTTTCAACCAAAAATGAATAGTTATGCAAAGAAAAAATAACAGGAGAGTGTGAACACTATACAGAAAAAAGGAAGTCAATAGAATCTGACTCTGAGTGTGCCTGACGTCAGATTTAGTAGAAAAAGATTTTAAATGCCATTATAAATAAGTTTTAAGAATTAATGAAAACTGCATTTAAAGAAATAAGCTTAAATGTCTCAATGATTGAAAAGATAGATATAATCAGGGAAAAAGTGAAAAAATACAAAAAAAAGAACAAAGTAGAAATTCTTGAACTAAAAATTAAAATAACTAAGATAAAAAATAAATCACCAGATCAAACTAAAAAGCTTCTGCACAGCAAAAGAAACAATTAACGACATGAAAAGGCAGCCAAGGGTTTGTTAGAAAATATTTGCAAGCCATGTATCTGATGAGGGGTTAATATCCAAAATATATAAGGAGCTCACAGCTCAATAGCAAAAACACAAATAATCTGATTAAAAATGGGCAAAGGATGTTAATAGACATTTTTCCAAAGAAGGCGTAATAATGGCCAACAGGTATGTGATAATGTGCTCAACATCACTAATTATCAGGGAAATGAGAATCAAAGGCACAATGGAACACCACCTTACACCCGTTAGGTTGGCGATTATCAAAAAGACGAGATAACGAGTGACGGTGTGAAGAAAAGGGAACCCTTATATGCTGTTGTTGGAAAAGTAAATTGGTACAACCATTATGGAAAATAGTATGAAGTTCCTCAAAATATTAAAAATGGAATTGCCATATGACTTAACGATCCCTCTCCTGGTTATACACTCAAAGGAAATGAAACCAGGGCCTTATAGAGATAAATCCGTGTTCCCGTGTTCATTGCACCATTATCCACAATAGCCAAGATATGGAATCAACATGAGTGTCCACTGACAGATGAATGGATGAGATATATGCACACACACACACATTAATATATATCAGTGTATAAATAATTCATATATATGCACCAAACGGTGTGGTACTGGCATAAAGATAAACATTGAGATCAATCAAACAAAATGAGTCCAGAAATGCACCCACATTTGATTTTTATTTAATCGATTTTCCAAAAAGGTAACAGGGTAATTCAATGGGGAAAAGATAATCTTTTCAACAAGTGGTATTAGAACAATTGAATATTTATATTGAAAAAATGAACCTCACTTCTTACCTTACTCTGTACACAGAAAATAACTCGAAGTGGATCAAAACCTGTATGTAAGCACTAAAAATAAGAAAACTTCTAATAAAAAATAAGATTCTTTGTGGCCTAAGGAAAGGCAAAGATAGGACACAAATACATCACCATGAAAATTAGAAGGCTAGCAATTGACTTGCAGAACATACATCTGGTAAAATAATTGTTTCCACAATGTCTAAAAAACTCTTCAAACTTAATAATAAAAGAACCAACAACCAGCTTTAAAACTGAGGAAAAATGATTTGAACAGATACTTCAACAAAAAAAAAATACAAATTTTCAATGAGCAGATGAGAAGATATTGAACATCCCTAGTCATGAGAGAAATAAAAATTAAAGCTCCAATCAGATAACACTACATACCCATTAGAGCACCTATAATTTAAAAAGAGTATTTTTTTTTCTTTTTTAGAAAATAAGCAAATCTTGGTGAGAATGTGAAGCCGTTGGAACCATCATACATTGCTTGTGGGAACGCAAAATTGCCCAGCCACTTTGGAAAGCCATTTGGCAGCCTCTTTTGAAGTTAAATATACATTTACCATATGACCTGGCAATTTCATTCCTAGTTGTTTATTTAAAAAAAAAACCTGAAAATAGATGTCCAAACAAAGATATTTGGAGTAATCTTCATAGTAACTTTATTTTTAATAGCCAAAGTCTAGATATAGCCCAATATCCCTCAACAGAAGAATGGATAAACAAATTGTGCTATACCCATACAATAGAATAATATTCAGCAAATAAAAGGAATGGACTACGGATACATGCAACAGCATATAAGAATCTCAGAAACATTGTAACGAGTGAACGAAATCAGACACAGAAGTGTGCATATTGTATGATTCTATTTATGCATAAGTCTAGAATAAGCAAAACTATTTTAAAGTGAGAAAAAAATGAATTCACTGTCACTTGGGTCTAGGGTAGGGTAAAGAGATTGACTGGAAAAGAACATGAAGAAACTTTTGGGGTTGATTAAAAAACACTATCTTAATTGTAGTGGTAATGATTAGAGTGTATACATTTGACAAGACCCATTGAACTCTACACTTAAAATGGTTGCGTTTTGTTTTATGTAACTTATACCCAAATATAGCTTGTTAAAGAGGAATCTCACAGGAAATATTATACTTAATTTTGCAATATTAGAATTCTTCTTCCTTCATTTGGGGCAAGAAAAGAATAGCCACCACCATCACT
The DNA here is from genome assembly GCA_004363605.1 of Indri indri. NCBI lineage: Eukaryota > Metazoa > Chordata > Mammalia > Primates > Indriidae > Indri > Indri indri. The sequence goes on along the minus strand of RJWJ010016850.1, from coordinate 21,136 downwards.
CTTTGCTATATCGGAGATCCTTCCAGTTTGAATAAGAAAAAGTGAATGAGATCTATGCTCTAAATGAGGAAACAAAATAACATTATAGACAGACTTGATAATTTACTTAGAAGAACCTAAAATGATCTACAAACTGTTACAATGCATAAAAGAGTTGAGCACTGGCAGCCTTAAGATCAAAAGACGAAGGTCAATAACATTCCTATGTCAAAATCAAAGGCCAATTAAACTATAATTATAGTCTATAATAAAGCCATGTATTTGAACCCTTAACAAAATTATCGTAAATTACCTGGCAATGATTCTTAAAATAATATGGACTTTATGGAGAAAATGAACAAACTTTATCAAAGTACTTAATTGAGACCGGAGCTTAAGGCAGAGGTGGCTTTTACAAATCAATGGGAAAATATGATCTTAAGAAAATAATTTTATATTCCTATGGCATACCACACAAAAATAAACTTCAACTGGATTAAGACCCAATGTGAAAACACAAAACTTTAAAAACTGCGAGAAGAGAATCCTGGGAGAATAAAATTGCTGCTCTGTGAACTTGCCAAGGATGCTTAGGCCACAGGACTTTTGCACTTGCTGCTCCTTCTGCCTGAAATGCTCTTCCTCAAGATGTCCTCATGCCTTATATATTTCCCTCTGTCAAGTCTCTGCTTAGTTGTCGTTTTTCAGTGGGACCTTCCTGAATCAGTCTATATGAAATAACACCCCCCACCAGGTGTAGCATGGTTTCTACTCTGTGTTTCTGTATGTAACACTGCCTGACATATTTACATTTTTTGTATGTGAGGAATGGACTTTGCTTTGTTCACTGTTGCATCCTGAGAGTCTAAAATTAATATATTTCCAAAATACAAAGAAAAAAGTTATAAATGTCAATACTTGTTTAATTCAAGTTATGAATTTTAGTAGTTCCTAACTAGTCTAGTAATATGTATGCTGATGTTTATTGTTTTCTGTTTTCAATACATTTAATTTTTTTAATTAGAAGCAAGAATTCTAATTAACAAATAATATAAAAGATTGCAAGGATGTTTCACGTCAGGAAATATATTATTCAGTGCATTAAGATATTATAGCTAAGAAACCATACAAACATTTTGACATCTGGCTAAAGTCACTTGATAAAATACAGGACCTACTTCTGGAAAAACAAAAAGAAAAAAAAAGACAATCAAAGAAAGCATATTTTATTAAAATAGAAATATATAAAAATTCTTAACTTGATAAAAGAAATCATTTGAAAGTCAATAGCACACATCACATAATTTGAAACTTGTCACCCTTTCTATTAAAGTAAGCAAATTACTATAAGACAATATTTTGAAATCCTAAATAATGTGATAAAATATAAAAAACAAATAAATATTTATAGTGAAGGTATTACCAATTCTTTTGAGGAATAAGTAAATTTTTTTAGACAAATCCAGGGAAATCAACATTAAAGCTCTTAAAACTAAAAATTCAGTAAACCATTTGATACATAGTTACACCAAAATCAATCATTTTCTGATATCCAGGCAACATCCAATGAGAAATTTCAAAAGGAAAAAAAAAATTTCGTTTACAGGCATGTGTGTATGTGTGCATGTATAAATTCAATATGATGAGATTCCATTTGAATTACATCATATGTGTGAGTCATATATAACATAATACACGGCCAGAAGAAATTTAAAATCTGTTGACAATATATTTAGATGTTGATTAACCATTTGGGAAAAAAAACTGTCTTTTACTTAGATATCAGCAACTTAAAGTAATGTTACTTTGGGTCTTTACTTTTCATATTGATAATTATTAGTCATTTTTTAATGAATTGAATATACTTTCTAGTAATTGAAAAATATTGAGATTTCTGGTGTCATTTTCTTTTTCATTGTTTTAAAAGAAAATCTATGGTGTTTCAGCCTTAAAAATGATGTTGCCCACTGGTGTAAGAAAAACTGTATTTTCGATTAATATCTTTCTATTTCAATTTTACTAATCATACTTTTTGTTATTGTTTGTTCCTAAATAACGGATTTTCTCTTTTCATCATATATCTTTTGAAGTCCCCTAATAGGATATTTTTTTTCTTCAATTTTCAGAAACCACAGTGTCATCTTTTTCTGTTTTATGCCAGTGTTTATATCAGATTTATATCAGCTCATTAAATTAATTGGAAAGCCCATCTTGTATTGTTTACATAATTTATATAGTTTAAAAATTATCTGCTCCTTTCAAGATTAAAATTCTATGTAAGAAAAAAAGGACCAGTGATTATACCAAAATCAGGTACAATTGAATTAAGGCAATAAAATCATTAAAGAGAGACAATGTTGTCTATTTTATACAAATAACAAATGCAATTCATAGTGTTGATATAATAGTTTTGAAATTTTATGTGCCAAATAATGTCAAATCATATAAAGCAAAACATATGAGCAATAAAATGAGATGATGGGAAATAAAATTATACTAACAAAAATAATATTCTAAATATAAGAGATATCAAGTAGATAAAGATAATGTTCACATATGAGAATATTCTAACACCACTGTATATGACCATGGTAAATTTAAAAAGCATAATAATAGAAGAGGCATTAAATCATCATGAGAATCAATAGTATAGAATACGATGCAGTCTTTAAAAACCACATCCTAAGTAATTTAGAGATATGGAAATGTTGCAATATAGTTTTTAATTATAATCTCTGGGAAATTTTAAGGCACAGAAAACTATGAACAAAGGGAAGAGTATAGAACCACCCTGAAATGACAAATATTAATATAACCATTTCTCACATTTGTCTCATTTTTAAACGAATGGAGTATCACTCACGCACACAGGGGACATGCACCCACATGTGTGCATGTGTGCACTCGCACACACACACACACACACACACACACACACACACTCCCCATGCAAGTTCCATTTTCTTCCCTTTCTCCATTCTGATACATAATCACTGTAAGAAATTTAGTGTGTCCTCGTTTGTATAGCGGTGAGTAAAAAGAAAACCCACAAAATTTAGCATATATCGTTTTAATCTCTTTTATTTATGAAAATGCAAAACTAACTGTAAATACTATGTGCTATTTTTTTAGTTTTTATTAATATCAGTGGTTGGCCAGGTGTTGTGGCTCATGCTTGTAATCCTAGCACTCTGGGAGGCCAAGGCGGGAGGATCGTTTGAGCTCAGGAGCTCAAGACCAGCCTGAGCAAGAGCGAGACCCCGTCTCCACTAAAAATGGAAAGAAATTAGCTGGACAACTATATAGAAAAAAAAAAAAATTAGCCAGGCGTGGTGGTGCGCGCCTGTAGTCCCAGCTACTCGGGAGGCTGAGGCAGGAGGATCGCTTGACCCCAGGAGTCTGAGGTTGCTGTGAGCTAGGCTGATGCCATGGCACTCTAGCCCCGACAACAGAGTGAGACTCTGTCTCCAAAAAAAAAAAATAAAGATATCAGTGGTAACATACTATGTTATAGTAAGATCAGCTATTAATTTTTCAGTTTTAAAAATCACATTTCTGAGATCCAGTCACATTGGAATATAGTAACTGTAGGTTTAAATATAGATGACACAGTTTTTAATATTTTGTGCTTTTGCCTTACACTGCACTTTCATTTTCCATTTTCTACCCCAGGCTAAAATTACAGCACTGTACTTTTATTCTTTTCTATTAAAAGTCTTCTTCGCACATATCTACTTGGGCCTGTGTTCCAGAATTTTCTAGAATATAGACTTAGGAACAAAACTACTAGGCTCTAAGGGATATCTATTGTTAGTTTTCTACCTTCTGTCAAATTGGTTTTCAACATGGTTGCACCAATTCGTACAGCAGAGCATGAAATGTCTCTTTCCTCACATCCTGGATAAACCCGGGTGTGTCACACTTTGTGATTATTTTCCCATTCAGTTAGCAGCAAGATGAATTCCAATGTCAGATTAATTTTCATTTTACTCTTTTTTAGTAACTTGTACATTTTCTGATATATTTTTTGCCCCAGGGCTACCAACTCTATACACCACCCACCACCCATGAATCACGCGGTAATCACCTCTTTCCACTGTCATATTAATTTGACTCTACTTTAGTAGAAGTTCTTGGTATAACCTGGAAAATAATTATTTGTCTTCTATGTACTTTTGTGTTCTAGGCGAATATTTTCTTCTACACAAAATAAGGCTTTTTTTTTTTTTTTACTTTGGTTATTGTTTCATTTTTCAGTTTAAAAATTTTTCATTTTGATGTCATTGAATGTCTCAATCTTTTCCTTTGGGCTTACGCTTCCTCTTTTATGTTTAAGAGGTCCTCTCCTATCTTGAGATCATAAAAGCCTTTCCATCTGATAAATTTAATTTTTTGTTTTTTACATTTGTTTTAATCGGTACGGAATAATGTATTTCTTACTAACTATGTCAGCTATTTTATATACATGGAAAACAACACAACCTAATGTAAATATTTCATTATTTTCCCAATTTTATAATGCTACTTTACTTACTTACATAAGATGTTAAATATTATCATTTTATTTACAGTAATTTTATAATGTCTTGACAGCTGGTCAAGCCAGTTTTCCCTCAATTTTCTTTCCTCCTTCTACTATTTTTTAAAAATTCAGAATAGTCTAGATTTTTTGAATATTATTTTATATAAATGTTAGAATTAACGTTGATTTTTATAACGTAATCTTGTTATAAATTTTTGGCATTGCATTGAACTCATTGATAATTTAGGAGACAATTTACATTTGATATGCTCCTTTTCTAAATCATTACATGATGATCCTACAAAGATAATTTTCAAAGATGTATTTCTTCCTACATGTGTAATTAATTTATTTTGATTAAGTACATTTTCTTCTGGTTATTGCTGATACGTAGGAATTCACATGTCCAGGTATCTGTTTGGACTACTTTAAGAATTTTTAAAAAATGTATACAGTTGTCCCACCATATCCATGGGGGATTTGTTCCAGGACCCTTCAAGGATACCAAAATCCAAGGATGCTCAAGTCGCTTATATAAAATGATGTAGTATTTGCATATAACCTACACACATCCTCCCATATACTTTAAATTATGTCTAGGTTATTTATTTACCTAATGTGAATTCTATATAAGTAGTTTTTATAATATATTGTTTTTATTTGTATTTTTATTGTTGTATTGTTAGTTTCAATTTTTTAAAATATTTTCCCATGGATATGGAACCCTCAGATATGAAGGACTAACTGTAAAGCTTTAGAGTTTTCTATGTATGCAATCATGTTCTGCAAATAATGGCAATTAAAAAAATCTGTCTTTATGATCATTGTTCTTTTTGCTTGTCTTATTACATTGGCTAGGAATAGCATTAATATCATTAAAGTGTTGAATAGACTGGTTGATAATAGTCATTTGTGTCTTTTTTCTGATTTAATAGAAACTCTTCTGTCTACTATTAAGTGTTCTAATAACTGAAGATATTAGGTTAATATATTTTATCAGGTTAAGAAAGTTTCTGTTTCAATTTTTTAAAACTTCAAAAAATCATAAATTAAAGTTGACCTTTTCTCTTGTTTTGTTACATTTATTCAAACAAACGTGTTTCCATTTTCTCTTATTCCACTAAATTATTGGGATATTCTCTAATGGTGACCCATCATTACAAAGCTAAGATATCCGAGACATATACATCCAGGATAAGTTCACTTGTTTACGATTTTGAGTGACATTTAAAATTTTAAATAAAAATTGTGAATTTTGACTTGCTAATGCTTACACTGGGAGTTCTGCATGAATGTTCATATGTCTGATTGAGCCATAATCTTGCCTTCTTGAACTGTTCTTGTGTAAGTCTGGTATTGACGCTTTAGTATTCTCTCAAAGAGAGTTGAGGAGCATTTCCTATTTTTCTGTTTTCTCAAGCAGTTTGTGAAAGAGGGGGACTATAATTTCCCTCACTTACAGAAAACAGTTGAGAATTCCTGGCTCTGGCAGCTTCACAATTTTATAATAAAATCGTTCTGTATATAGTGATTTACTTTTTCTTCTTGATTCAATTTTGAAAATTTATTTTTTCTACATCGCCAATTTTATCTAACTCTTCTCCTTTATTGCCATAAAGTTGTTCTCATTTTTTAACCTCTCTTGACCTATTGTTATTTATTCTTCTCCTTTTTAAAATAATTAATGCATGATTTCCTCCTTTTTTTCCCATTGATCTATGTTGTTTATTTTTTCTTAGTCTTATCTACAAAACTGTTCGCGGTTTTGTTGACGATCTTTACTACAAATGCACATTTTTGAAATTCATTTATTTCTGCTTTTCTATTATTTTTTCATTCCTTCACTTTCTTTCTATTAACTTTTAAAATATTTTTCTTGAATTTCTTAGCTGGATGCTTTGCTCATTAATTTTGAAAATTTTTTTTTATTTCTAGAAGAATTCCATGAAGATTTCCTTTACATGTTAATTTAGCTGCTTCTCACAATTTTTGATATATAATAATTTCACTTTCATTAATTTCTAAGTATTTCTTTAATTATGGCATTTCCTCTTCTTTTCACCTGATTTGTGATGAGTGCCAGACACTGCAAAGTTAATGGTATTTTAACCTTTCAGGTCTTTCAAAGCTCTTCATCAACTGAATCACATCTGTTCCTTTAGTCTGTGAGTTCCCCAATAACAGGAGTTATCTTCACAAAGTCCCCTGTCTCAGGCTGGGCATAGATAGAAGTGGGCATACACAATAGGCACAGATAAATAGTAGTCAGTTCCTCAGATGCATTTGTACATTGACTCATTCATAAATTTATTCATTCATTTAATAGATATTTCCTGAATTTCTGAGAAAAGAACAATGGGGAAAGCCCTAGGCACTAGGTTGGTTATACTCTGAAAACTGTTGGCATCTAGCAATCTGGGACACGCTCTCATCTGTTTAATTGGGTAATTCAAACATAGGCCCACTATACAGATGACTTTTTTCTATAATTATTTCCCCTGGACATTTCATTTTATTAGTTTGGCAGAATCAGAGTCCATATTATAAATTAATAATGCAATGCCATGTTGGGGAGGTTAAAGCAGAGGGCTGGGGTTCCTTTTAGCCTTCCCCTTTGCTTGGGTGTACACATAACTCTATTGGATTTTAGTTGGAGAATATTTTTCATTCTGCTGACATTGGAATCATCTAGGATGTTTTTCAAACCACTGTTATACGAACATAAACCCAGATTATAAAACACAAAAATGCAAAATAATTTGGATGTGGGCCTGGGCTATGGTATTTTGTCAAATACTCCCAAATGATCCCACAGTGTACTCAGAACTGTAGCAATTGAAACATATTTATTGTTTAAGCTATAGCTTACAGCCTCTTTCTACTCTTATTGTGAGGTCTTGTTTACCTTTTATCTTGTGGTTTCTGGGAAATTCAAATGAAAGTCAGATACACGGAATATGCAAGCACTGGTAAAAGATTTTCATTTCACTTTAAAGTAAGGCAGTCTGCTCAGAAACCTAAACTAACTCTTCAATGCCTCACATGAGCACCTGGAATCCTACTGCTGGGGTCAAGCAGGAAGGATCAATATGTGAAGAGTATTTTTTCATGTTTTTGTTATTTTCACCATGGTAGCAAACTTCTAACTTTGGAGCCTGAGGTATATATGAGCTCCTTGTCATACTAGCTCAGTTATAACTAGTTTTATTAATTGAAATATCAGTAGCAGTAGAGTGCTAATGGTCCAGATTCTACAAAATAATCCCTAACCACTGTGGAAGTGGCTTGTGCCATCTGCAAGCCAGGACCCCTCGTAAGTCACGGTGCGGATAGTTTTCCTGCAGTGATCAGCAAACCTGTGACAACAAGGTTCCTCTTCCCTCAGGGAAGTCACTTTCTAGTGTGCATCCTTTCCAATCAGCTGCTGTATTTTTGAAAAATCTTAGTTTCTCCTGATAATAGGCATTGCTAAAATCCTAACTAACTGTCACAGAGAGGGTACATTTTATTGAAACAAGAGCTTTTTGAAGAATCAAATCAGTATTTAGGAAGGCAGAGCTACCATTGTTTGGAGGAATCATCTGGTAGGTGTTTGATTTCTTCCAAATGATAAATCTTGTCTCCCTTCTGAATTACTTTTTTTGAAAAACTTATAAGATGATATCCTTTGGGATCAAATAAAGTCAATCAGAAATAGTTAGAATCATACTCCAATAATTTGTTCTAGTTGTGACTAATTCCCTTAGTGGAACTTTCTGTACTTCTATTGAAAGAAAAATAGAATATACCCATCCAGATGTGGCCATTTGAAGAAATTCTCTCATGCAGGTAATGTAAACAATTTTGTGTAATTGTTGAGTCTAGGAAACTGGATTCCTCAAATTATCTCTCTTGTAAAAATTTATTTGTTAAGTAAATTGTAGTCTATACCATTTCCTCAGTCTTGCCCAAAGAAACACACTGCCTGAACAATCAAAAAGTCGAAAATTTGAAAGGGAGATTAAAGTTCATCTAACTGAACCCACTACCAACAGAGGCTACCCTTTTCTTCTAAAAATCATGCTTATTTCCCAGGGACTATTTTGCAAGTAGCATTATGTCTAAGCAGTTTGAAAAAATACATGTATCTATTCACATTTTAACTGTATTTGTTGGCATGATTTCTGTATGCAGAATTTTTGTTTTCTTCTTTTTTTTTGAGATTGCAAACAGGCTTTGATCTTATATCAGTGAATCTATCCTCAAGGTGTCTTAGTCTGTTTGGGGCTGCTGTAACAGACTACTACACACTGGGTAGTTTACAATGAAGAGAAATTCATTTCTCTCAGTTCTGGAGGTTGCAAAGTCCAGTATCAAAATGCTGGCAGCTGGCAAGAGCCTTTTCGCTGTGTCATTGCATGGTGGAAGGTATCCCATGGTAGAACGGCAAAGAGAAGTTTAGAGAAAAAGAGAAAAGAGGGGCATATTCACCCTTTCATAGGGAACCCATTGCCTTGATAACAGCATTGATACATAGATGAGGGCAGAGTCCTCATAGCCTAATCACCCTTTAAAGGTCTCACCTCTTAATATTTTTTCAATGGCAATTAAATTTCGATGTGAGTTTTAGAGGGGACAAACATTTAAACCAAAGCACGAGGAAAAGCAAAGTACATGCCAGAAAGTAAAGAGAAATATTACTAAAGATTCATGTCATTCATACACAAATGGATAGTTATGACATCTGTAGTTATTGTAATCCAGGGTTCTCAAATTACATAGATTGGGGAGATTTAATTTTATCCATTATCAGTTCAGGGCTGACTTGGCTAGCGAGATTTGAGGTTATATGTTTAACTCTCTGCTACTGGGTGCCAGTGGTGGTCATCAGGGAAGAGGAGGAGGAAGGGAAGTGATGAACTTAGAGACATTAGTTCTGAGAATGGGATGCTTGAGTGGTATCTATCTGAAGACTTCCATCTGTGTTCTAAAATGTCACTTCAGTTGACCTGTCCTTAGTTCAGCCTGCATTGAAGACCAGTCAGCCCTTCCTCACACGAGGTAGATGTCCACGGAAATGTCTGAGGGGTCTTATCCTAAGGATAAGATAACCTACCTACACGCCCAAGAAAAGTTTGAAAACTCCTATTCTCGATTATTTTGAGAATTTACATCTTAAACTTTGGATTTTAATAACGAGATAAAAAATCTGACAAAAATACTCATTTAAACCAAAGTTCTGGCATTGTTAAAGAAAAGAGTAAATCATTTTTTAAAAAATCAGAATTTACTTAAAGAGACTATGTGCTTTCAAAAATATTTATTTTTGAGTGTAGTATATAAAAATCTACATGCAAGATGTTCATTTCAATATCGTCAAAAGTCATTATATATTTGTGTGTGTGGTGTGTGTATGTGTGTATGCTCTCAGTAACTATGGAAACAAACAAAATAGGTCCTAAAATCGGGGAAATCTTTGTTTAGCCAGTGAGGAAGAGAGAAGGAACTCACCCTAAATAAGGAAGTCACAAATGAAACTGTAAAGATCTTTTGAAGAAAACCAAACATTGAGCCAGAAATCTAAGTAACTGAGATGATTATAAATCACACACAATCATAAATATAAATCATGTAATTAAAAAGCCATATACAACTATGCACTTAATTTTCTAGGCTTTTAAGAAAACTTGTTTTCTTCTGTGTTTTATTCTCTAGGAAGCTTAGGACCAAATTTACAGCCCACCTATTACAATTGCCAATACTTTATGACATATAGTTCCAAATGTGACTCATACTCTAACCTTCAAATTGCTAACCCATGGCTTCCACTTGTCCTAACTCCTTGAGTTAATTATTGTATTTTATTGCATCATTTTAAATAACTGACGCCAATTTATTAAGGAGAGATGACAATTATTCATAAATAAATAATATATTATGGACCTTTGTGTATATATATGTATCTAAATATCACGTATAGGACTTTTAATTAGGAATAAGTGAACACACTTGCCTTCTCTGCACACATAATGTGATGCTCACAATATCACCTCCCTGCTTCTGTGTATTCTGAAGAAGGTCTACCATATCCAAGGACTACTTGGATCTTGGGAAGGTATTTTTCCCTCCAAGTATGTCAATAGCCTCTGAGCCCCCATTTAGGTCTACAACAAGTTAAGACAGGCTGAGCTTCAGGGTGGGTTCCCCAGACTAGACACGGAGTGAAGGGTGTGCAGGTAGGTATCTTATTTGGGAGATGATCCCAGGAAATGGTGAGAGGATAGGGATGGAAGGGGAGGAAGGCAATACAGGACACACAAACGAGTCAGTTACTGCTGTGGGTAACTAGGGCTCAACCTCATGGGTGATGGTTGTGGTATATCTCAGAGAAGAGTGAGGAAGCTCAGCTATTTTTCTACATAGTTCCCATCTGTCGTTAATTGAAGGCCGTTCCAAGGAGCGTTGATGAACTCCCTAGTATGTGCAGCCTGTCTTGTGTGGTGGTTGAGCCTACTCCCAAGCTCTGCAAACTCGGCTGCAGGTGTTTTCAGGCAGAAGCCTTTGGCAGGAATAGCAAATGCCTAGGCAATGTGGCATTCTACAAGCAATGCCTGCTGTAGAGAGCAAGAGAGAAATGGAGACAAAGGAGTCTTCAACTTTCTTGTAATCATCTTTTGCATAATTTGATAACTAATTCAGTTTGCTTTGGAGAACAAACAGGAGGTGAACAGTGGTTCAATAGTTAGGATAATGGTATCTTGTTTACCTCTTTTAATTAGAAATTATATTCTTAAGCTATTTGACATATTCAGACATTGGTGTAACAACATATTGCAAAGTCAAATGTAAATGCCTCTTAGACCTGCCACTGGGGTATATTCTTGCTGCTGCTTTTTAATAATGTGGCTTATGGAGAGCCAGATATTATCAAGTCTTGACAACTATGGGGGCAAATGAGACATCAGGAATGAGCCTTTTACCCACATTTCCTGCAGTTACTTTTTTCCTGTATTTTCTACAGGACAGAGTCAGCCAAATTGCATCTGGTTGCCATGCATTTTAACACTTTCAATATTTGCCCCAACCTTCTCCCAAGATAAACTTCTGGCTAACTTTTCTTAAGGCCTTCTGTCCTGATCCTTTTATATCTCCAATAGTCAGCTTCTGTTGAACTTGTGGGAAATAAAGGATTTTACAGATGCTCAGAAAAGATCAGAGGCACGAACCTAGTTTAAGATTCCAAAATCGATATTTTAAAAAGGGATGAAAAACCCCAGGAAACCCCTAGGTTGTCTAAGAAGTCCTCAGTTCAAAGATAGTAATTCGGGGATGAATCTAAGGATCTGAGTGTCAATAGGATCTAGGTTTGATAGGAAAAGAACGATCTTTTTCAGGGTGCCGTGGGGACTATTTGACTTTATGACCACTGTACAAGGTGAAACTATAAGCTAGGCATTGGGGCCGGTAGAAGAGTGTGCGGAGGGAAAGCATTCATTCTACTTCCCTCTAATGCCCACTCCTTAATTTTTCTGTAGGAAAAACACCCCAACAAACAAACACACAAACTAGAGAACAGAGATCTCAGCAGTTTATCCAAAGATTCCATTTTAATACGTAGCTAAACTGATAGATCCAAAATAACCAATTAAGTAAGAAGACAGTGATATATCTTGAGATATTTGTATGTGATCTTTAAGGTTCTTCATAATGAGTAAGAGTTGGAGTACAGTTTTTGTAGAATCTTCTGGAATGTGAATTGCAAGACTCACTCTTCTAAGCAAATGTATCGATGTCTTCACCGGTAGAGTTGGCCTGATTTTGTCTTGAGCCAGGTAAGGGAGTCTAACTGTTACAGACTACTCGTGTCGGAAATACATCTTCCTCAAATCTATTGAGACGTCTCCAAATCCCAGGACATCTTCTATCCACCACACTAGACCAACCTGCAGAACAGGTCTGAGAATCTATTTTCTAACCAAATTCTCCTGTTTCTCTGTAGGTCCGAAACCCTGCTCTGAATCATGGCTTTTTTGCCTTAGCCTTTCCAGACACTTTGTCTACCACCCAAATTCTCCCGAAACCTCGAACCTCTTCATTGAATAGAGAACTTGCCTGGATGTCAACATAGGTATCTGGAGTTTTCCTGATATCAGAATGTTCCTGGAATATAATGTTAGTATTCCAGACCTTGTTCTCATAGTCTTTCCCAACTTTTGAAACCTATACAAGCTAGGCCCTCACTCTCTGATCTGTCTGTATGGGACTGGCCAGCTGCCCATGTTGGAATAATCCCTTCAAACCAGTGGCCCAGAATTCTTGACCGCCCATGCTATTCGGGTTTCAGTACGCCTGCAGTCTCAGCCCAACACGTTTATGCCAGAGCTCCCTACAAAGGGAAGATGGAATCATTTAATGGGACCAGGATAAGGATGCCAAATACCTGGCATTTGTGACACTTCTCCCTAAACAGGGCTGTAAGCAGACTTCTCTAATCAATTAGTGCGCATTTGTACACATAGGCCAGACACAGCCCTAGTGTTCTCCTTAATCTATTATTTTATGCAGCTAGTGCCAACAGATCATGGTTACATGAAACTCACATTCTGTCCCTAGTGGAAGACTTGCTGCTAAGGCAAGCACTTAGGAGAGAAGGCACCATGAGTTGACCCAGAGTATGAGTTTGTGGGGACAGACAATATCCCTGGGACATGAGAGAGGGAGCTGAGCAGGGAGAAATAGTAGTTGAACCACATTAAAGGATGAATAGGAACAGAACCTCTAAATGGCCCAATGGCACGCAAATTCTTAGTTTTGGCTGTGCCCAATTCTTTAGCAATACTGGCTCAGCAGCCCAGAGTCATAGAAGCAGAGATGCATTGATCCAAATCTAGGAAGTCTCAGGGTAGCAATATGAGGGACCACAAGTGGATATGTGGGGAAGGATATCATCCCTTCCTACTGAGTATGGAGTACCCAGTCTGGCAGAGGTGCCTCTCCCCACTAATCTTGGTCATGATTTTGAGTACAGCTTATCATGAGTTTTGATTCCTTTCTAAGAAGCACTTTTGCCCAGCTCCAGAAGTGGCTTCCTTTATTATGGAGAAGAGAGACATTCTAGTAAATAACCAAGATTCAAATAGGATTGCTTTAATGCCACATTAGCAATGACCAAGTGGATCTTACTGTGAACTGTAAATTCGCCATGTTTGCAATGTTTGTTTATATGAAATCTACCTAATTCCCCCAGGATCTTCTGCCCCAGACTTTTTCGAGCTGGGGTCACTAATTCTCCTACTAGAAGGCACTCTTCAGATCTCGAGCCAATACTGATCATTCAGGATATTCAGAAGCAATCACAGTCCCAACATTTGCCTGGGCTTTGAATAAAGTCACTGTCTTTCTTAGAGAAGAGGGGAATTTATACTCTTTTCCTTGTATTTATAACTCTACCTTTAGGATTGGGGATACCCACATTAATTTTTCCCCTCTTTCTACCATTTGTTAACTCTTTTCCACCCCTATAGGAAGAAAACCCTTCAACCTGGATGTTCAAAGCCCAGGATATATTCCAGTAGATGGTAATATTGTGCCATAAACATACAAAGGCAGGAAAACTTCATCTTTGTGCCTTTTACCTGGTGAATACATCTGACAGGCCCTACCTCGCCATGCCCAGCTCTGCACTTTGCCTGTGATTGGATAAGGTTGCTACTGACATGTATGCTTGGCCATTTAGGATTTAGTAGGGGGAAGTCTGAAGTTCCTTTTATACCACATGGCCTAAAGAATGTTTGTAATTTTTTTTAAAAAACAAAGAAACTGTGCATTTTATAAGAGAGGAAGTTTTCAAATATTTGCCTAGTTTTTTGATAAACTTTAATTTAGTTCCTGTTTTGCTTTTGATCCTCGTCTGAATATAGCCTTCTCGGAAGAGAACCAAAGAAGAGAGGAGGTGCAAGTAGAACTATTTGACTCTCCTAAACTCACCCTGGCCTGCTGGAAAGTGTTCTCAGACCCACAATCCAGTATAGGCCCAACAGCTGGACTCCTTGCTATAATCCTTCTCATCGACTTACTTGGCTGTCATCAAGTAAGCTACTATACTGGTAACTTGTGGCTGAGGTTATTAAACCACTTCAGATCTCTCTGGACCTCCCAGGTTTAATTATCAAAGAATGAGGCTCTGTCCACCTTTGCCAAAAATATAAAGTAGCCATGTGATGTCATAGCAAATTTGAGCATAGACGCAGCAAGTTCAATCTTATGGGTCAAACTTGATAATAATTATTGAGTATCTGGAGAGCTGTGCTGAGAAGGAGTCTATACCATACCAAAGATCACTGTGACAGAATGATTTTATTCATGAAAGATATATATTATGAATACAAGAAAGGAAAATATTGTTATACTATGAGTGGCAAATATTTTCACTACAAGACTACAAGCTTCCACGGTGGCCAACAAAAATGTGGCCAGCACTATGATATGTTCAGAAATAATATTTTCTTTACTACTTAGAATATAAGATGATCATATGCCACTTTTTGCCCCATATATGGGTTTACACTTGTAGTCCTCAGATGACAACAATTGCTTTCACTCTCATATGTGTTTCAGTTTGAACAGCAAATGAATGGTCACCCTATAAGATTAGTTCTACTATATCTTAAGTGTAAGTATTAAAATTATAGGTTGGAAGGTAAGAGTTTTCCTAACCTCAACTAAGCAGGCTTATTCTCCAATGTCTCAAATAGTTTCCTAGCCTTGTCAAAAGTTGACAAAAAAAAAAAATCAAATTCATCGATGTTAAACTTCATATATGCATATAGAGAATAATATTTCTTAAGTTTTCACCATATAGTTCAAAATTGGATTAAATTGCAAGGTTCTAGAATATAAGGTATTATGATTTCGGTATATGATCTAACATTAGAACAAAAATAGTTGCTTCTACAGATGTGTGACTGAGAACTTAGCACTAAACCACATGGAAGTGTCAAAATAACTGCAGAAACTTTTATAAACAACACCCAACTCAAAGTGCACACATGCACACACACACAAACACACATTCTTATAGCTGAACATATCAGGCTCAACATTTATACATGAAGCAATAAAACTGATGTGAACAGGATCTATTTCTGAAACAAGTTAAGCAATATCTCCTCCAAACTTCATTTTGAGGTCCCAGAATAAATGCCCTTTCATGTCACAGCTCAAGGCCAAGCCAACTCTGAAAATGGTCTTGGAAAATTGCCTTCAGAATTGACTCTCTCCAGGGAAACTTTACTGGTAGAGAAAGCAGAGATACATGGGGATTTTCAAGACCCAGACAAATGCAAAGGAGGAGGTGAAGGGGTAAGTTGGAACAGGTGGCATCAATTTCTCTTTGCCCAGTAGTCCTGTTCATTATTAACAGCAACAGTTTCCATTACTGTGAAATACAATTTTGTGTTAATCCAATTTAATTTGCAGAATCTGCAAAGTCCAAGATCTATATTCCAGGCAGTCCAGTGTGGGGAAATTATTCCTGTTTAGGAATAATGATTTTCTATTTTGGAATCTGAATTCAATTGAATCTGACCCAACAAATATCCGAGGGCCTGTTATGTAGCACCTCCCACTCTTTATATTTTATTGTGCCCTCAAGAAAAATTAAAATTTACCAAGTCAAAAATATAAAATAGGACAAGGTAGGTGCTATGATCAGGGTAAGTACTTAACAGATTACTCAAATGTCAGAAAGGTTTTATTCAACTGAAGTGATTAGGAAAGAATTCAAGAAGAAAACACCATTTTAAGTTGACCCAAGTAGATGGGTAGACTTTTAGTGGGAAAAGAGACTGTATTTTTGGAGGAAATTACCCACCATAAGCAAAAGAACATAAGCAAAGCCTTCAAGAGGCTTGTATTTGGGGAGCAAGATGATTTAGGTTAAGAAGATTATGTAACATACCAGGAAATTATGACATGTTCAATAAATTTTAGTCCAAACTATTTCTGAAATAATTTATCCAAAGGTCATATGTGAAATTCTCTGATCACATTATAATCTAAATAGACATTAATGAGAATTTAAACAAGTTGGCATTAAAATATTCCAAATAACTCTTAATGAAAGAGAAGGAAAAAACTGGAAAATAATAAAAGTGAGGGTGCTACCAATTCGAAGCTATCATCTATAGGTAAAGCTATTCTATCAGGCACAGTCATGTCAATGTGTGGTTTTATTGAACAAGAAAGAATGAAGAAATCTGGCCTACGTATTTAAATCAAGAAGTTGCTATAAAACAATAATAAATCAAGCATAAAGAAAATAAGAAGAAACGTATAAAAGTAGAAACTAATGAGTTAAAATAAAAATAAAGCAAACACACACGCACACACATACACACACACACACACATATGTATATATAACATTAACAGAGAGGGAAAGAGGAAAAATAGCAACATAAATATACACTAATATAATTGATAAGTTATGTAACATCAGACACTAGAGTAAATAAATTATAAGAATTTTATGCATCCCTTGATGTGAATTTTAATATCAAAGAAAAGAATATTTTTAATGCAAAATGTAGATTACCAAAATATACTTAAGAAAAAAATACCCTAAACAGATCAATAACCCTGGGAAAATGGTGTGGAGGACGGTGAGAAAATTCAGCTAGGACTATTGTGTTTTCCAAAGAATTATTGGAAATTTCAGCAAAATAAAATTCCAAGGAGATAAGAATAGTTATATGCCATGGAATATTATTCGATGCATTCCAATTAATTTTAGTCAGTTTGGAAGAAACCAACTAAAATCGAATCTGACAAAACCAGGTAAATGTTATCTCAGCAATGCAAAGTTATAATATAAAAACCAAGTTCATTCCACCATTCAAAAATACAGCAGAAAGCAGTCCTCTACAAGCCAGGAAAAGGGCCCTCACCAGAACCTGACCATGTTGGCACCCTGGTCTCATCTCAGCCTCCAGAACTGTGAGAAATAAATGTTCATTATTTAAAGGGGGGGAAAAAAAAACCCAAAACAAAACACACACACACACACACACACACACACACACACACACACACACAAATAATACCATCATCAGCACCAACAATACAATAGCTATAATAGTAGCCCAAAAGAGAAAATAGTTATTTTATTAGTAGAAATGGAACTTTATATTATTCAATTAAAAGTTAATATTACTGTGATAAAATCGGTTTATTTTTATTGCAATAAAATATAATACCAAGTAGCCTCATCATAAATGATCTAAAATAAAAGTAGATCATTCCCTTAAAGTCAGGGACAAGGTAAGCCATTTTGCTTTAACTACTATTTTTTAAACCTTTTATGAAATTCTAGCAGTGACAATAATACAAGAAACAAAAATAATTAATCATAATTAAGAAGACAGATCTTTCATTATTTACTGAGGATATGCAGAAAATACAAACTTTTTAAAATGTCTAAATTCATGAAAAATATAGATTACCTAAATATACTAAGAAAGAAGCCTAAATATAAAAACAAATATGAATAACCTAATATAAAAACAAATCTTTATTTAGTCAGCAACAAATTAAAAAGTATAGTAAAGAAAATATCAACTTCAAGAGGAATGACACATAGGTCCATGAAGTTCCACATTGACTTCATAAACAAAATCTGTGAAATGCACACTAATAACAAAATGGAACCAAAGTCCTGATTAATGGGACTAACGTGGGGGTGGGGTGTGTGAAAGATAAGGTTTTAAAGTAAACAACTTTATTCTTTTCAGGAGGAATATCAATATAGTCATCAACTTCAGATTCTATAAAGTTGGAATGTATAATATTTAGTATAACCAGCAAAAGAATAGAATAGGCAATAACATCTTCTCAATTAGTGTACAGTAGGTTTCACTTTTGGTAAAGGCCTGGTAACTCTTATGAGACCAATCCTCCCACGAATAACAGCCATAAACCCTAGACAAAATAAAATTAAATCAATCAGTCAGCAAGTAAATAAATAAGTAAACTATCTGAAGGCATTGGAGAAGACTAAAAGCAAGCAGGTACTGGAGCTTAGTTGACAGTTGGAAGAACAAAAGAGCACTGGATGAGTTTTCCATTTTAGAGACCCTTCTTTGTTAGCAGAATGCAATCTGCACTGTGCTGGAGGACTGTATGGAAAACCTAAACTCTTACTGCTTGAAGGATCAGGGGACAGGTCATAGGGAAACTGGAAAATGAGCAAGGAAAATCCCAAAAGGAGATAAGGCAATTATTCTAACTATGCTCAATGACATAAAGGAAAATATGCTCATAATAAATGAAGAGATAGGAAATCTCAGAAAATAAGTAGAAATCACTAAAAAAAAGATGGGAATTCTACAACTGAAAATTACCATATCTAAAATAAACTAATAGGGACAGGGAGAATGGGAAGAGAAAATGTCCAAACAAAAATAAATTAATGTAAAAAGGCAAAAAAAGGAGAAGAAATGAAAAGAAGCAGAACAAATAGCAGTCATAACAAAAGACAGAAATGTGAATCAAATTATTTAAAGCCACAAATGTAATAGAAGAAAACTCTCTATGTAACATTTATCAGGCTTAAGTATATAGATATCTGTCTATAGATAGATGCATACACGGATAACTGAATGCAAATATATGAAATTCAATTTGAGACTGAATTTAAAAAATAATATCTACTGAATACATTTTTGGAACAATTGGGGAAATAAAACATGGGTTGAAACTTAGAAAATATTATGGAATACATATTAAAAATTTGGGTATAATAATGAGATCATGGTTATGTAGGAGAGTGTCTTTATTATTAGGAGATGTCTAGTGAAGTATTTAGAGAAGAAGTGAAATTACATTTTCAACTTATGTTCAAATAATTCAACACAAAAAATTGTACACAAAAATGGAGAGAAAGAGAAAGAGGGAGTGTGGAGAGAAAACAAATGTAGCAAAATGTTAGCAAATGGTAAATCTAAGTGAAAGACATAAAGGTTGTATAGGAGTTTATAATACTATCATTTCAGTTTTTCTGAAGGTTTGAGAAAATTTAATATAAAGTGTTTAGGAAAGTAAATTTCAGTAAAAGGAAGCAAGATGTAATAAAGCTTTAAAACATAACATGGAAAAATATTTTTGCATGTGCATGGGTCTATGTTTATTCTCAAGGGATCTAAAATATACCCCTAGGAATATGGCCTCGAAACATAAAGAAAAAAGAGAGGGAGGGGCAGGATGGCTGACTAGAGATCTCCCTTGCCAGACCAACCAGGAGGGAAGGAAGGATTTCAGATAAAGGAGAGGGGAAAGAGGACTCAGCTCAGGTGTAGGTCACAGAGAGGAGTGCCGGAGCCTGCCGGGAACCTCATGAAGAAAAACTGCAAGGCAAAGAAAGAAGCCGATAAAGGAAAAAAAAAAAAAAAAAAAGATATCAGCAAGGATCAAACCCAGAGAGGCTCAGAGGCCAGTGAGGGGGTGAGGGGGAATCCCTCTCTCTCTCCCACACTCCTTCGCTGGTCAACAGGATACCAAGTTACTTGGAAACTTTTCCACTCCCACGAGCTCAAACCCCGCGGCAACCATGAAATTGCGGGGAGAACATGCGTGATACTAGAGCGTGGACATTGCGTGTGGGATTCCCTCCAAGGAGAGTGAGAAAAGAGGCTGGAGAGCCGGCTTCCTCCATTCAGACTCTTATGGTTCCCCACCCTTCCCCCGCCCAAGCAACTGGGAGAGCAGTTTGAGCTGAGAATTTGGAGAGCCGCCACCTCTCCCCAACTGGCACATCCTGCAGTCTGAGGTTTCCACAGGGAGCGGGGCACACGCCTTTCCCCGTGAGGACCTGCAGTGGACCCAAAGTGCCCGATCTGGGAGCTCCCTGCCTACTGGCGTTTTTTGGAGATGCAGGTCGGCAGGTCAGACATGCAGGCCAGATCCTGTTCCCCTAGGAGTCCAGCACGTTGCTGGGGGACACAAAGGGGCGGTTTGGGAGCTGGACTCAGGAGGCAAGGGAGCCCACGTGGCGGAACTGATGGGAGAATAGTATGGGGGTCCAACACTGGGGATCTGGGAGAGCGCCCATCCCCCCTACAAGAAAGCTGCACTATTGGCTAGGACGGGCCCTCTGGCAGGTGAGATCCCAGCCCACAGAAACATAGCAACCAAGCATGGCGCGGTCAGGTGCCCAGACTGTCCGGGACTGCGGCCCCTTCCTCAAGACCAGCCTTCCGGATCTGGAGAGCCTGCTTTGACCCACCTCCCAGCAGCTCCCCCTAGTGGCCAGGAAAACAAACCTCTGAGCCCTGCGGAGACTGCAAAGCCTTCCAGGCTCCCGCGACCTAACCACGCCCAGCCATGCTCCTCCACCCACCTCTGCTGTGGTGGAGATCAAGCAACCGCTTGGCACCTACAGAGACCATCCCCAAGCCTGGGCCGTTCAACTGCTCCATCTGTCTCTTGAAAAGACAAAAATCAAAATAAGTTCTGGCAAGAGCTATTGGGCAATGGGATAGAGGCATAGGTATAATAAGCAAGATAAACAAGGTACTGGAAAAGGGAACAAAACTGGAATTTGAGGGGAGAAAAGAGAAATTATTAGAAAAAAATTTAGGGATTTTAGAAATAATTTTGAACA
>RJWJ010016849.1:0-25731 GCA_004363605.1 Indri indri | reverse complement strand
GTGAATAAACACATAAATTAATGAACAAGTTAGTAAGACCAAGTTCCTTTCAGAAACTGGCAACATTTATACTCTAATTTGGGTAAAATAAAATCCAACATTTAACATATCATAAATTGGATGATATGTTATCTGACTGGGAATTTTGGCATGCATTATCAATATAGTGATTGATCGATGACCTATAATCTATCCATATATCTGTCTGCTATAATTTAGAAGTATAGTCATTTGAATGTGTCCCGTAAAAGTAAAAAGCAACTAGTAAGAATGATCCTATTTTTTTCCCCTTGTGCTTCATTCTGGTCCTAATGCATTACACGCCTTTGGCTTTTGTCTCCATCCATTACAAACAAAATAGTTTCTTTGGCTGCAAGCTAACATCTGATTACTTCCTGCCTTTGAATAGCAATGATGGTATTGACTCCAACCTAGGATGATGACTTTCCCTGTGTTTTTTTTTTTTTCTTTAATTTTCTTTATTAAGTTAAAAAAGAAACCAGAGTTTTAGAATAAAAAGGCAGCAAGATATTAAACACAAAGGGTATTACAAATCTTTCAAAGAATAGCAAGCTGAACAGTGATATTTCTTAGAAAGAATGTGGCAGAAAATCAGGGTTTTATTAAAGATATTAGACTACAATGTATTACTACAGGCTTTTTAAAACTTCTTCCTGAACAATAGATTGAACATTTTAAATAAAGCTAACATTTTAAAATTATAAACATTCATTGAATCCTATATGACAATTTGTCAGTTTCATGCTTTATACCTATTTTTATAGCCAATTCCAATTTCTTTACAAAGGGACAATCTAAGAGATTTAAACTATTCCCAGGGGCTGAGAACAGAGGGAAGGAGGAAATATTGGATATTGAACACCTTAAGATCTCCTGTTATTCTACCACAAAAGGATGTTTTTTATTAAAACTTTCCCAAAAGAAATCGCCAAGCAAGTGATGATATCTACCTGTGTGCACAGATAGAACTAAAAACCCAGAACTAAGAGCTGTATGCAAAGGCTGGGCCAGATGTTTGCACTGTGTGCTGTGCTTGGTAACAGCCTCTCCACCTGACAGTTGGGTCATTTTCTGATGACCACGTGCCATGGTTCTATCACTGGGAGTATTACTAGCTGTCATCTGAGTAATTTCTGGGGGGAAAAAAGTTCTTAAAATCTAAATTTGGCTTTGAAAAAGAGAAATTTCCAAGGAAGTTAATTTAGATTGATTGGTGGACTCTAAAATATCCATTATCCCTTGCAAGCCTCCATTTACTGGCTTTTAGCACATCCAGCTCCGTATTGCCTCACTTTTTCGGTCACCTTGTGGAAAATGCATTGTCTCTTCTAAAGTCTGCTCTTAATCCTCCTTAACCTGGTTTGGAGTCATTCATTTGTGTTAGACCACGATTAATGCCAATATTACAGACTAAGGAAGACAAAGGTTTATAAAGAGAAAATCAGAAATAAGTTGTGTCTTCCGGCAGTACTACTATATCATTAGAGAATTCACAGGGAAAGACCTACCCACCAGGTGTTGCCATCCTAATCTTGCACGTGGTTCTCACCATGTCTTGGGCTCTCGTGGTTCAAAATTTGAGAATACTGAGGCTATTGCCAGAACTTTTTCTAATTACTTAACATAAGTCTTCTCTTTTCTCTCAGAAAAGGGATTTTTTCCTTGCTCCAGTTTAAATTATTATATTCCCAACTATATTTTTCTGGGCAGAAAATTTTTGGATTATGAAATTTGGTCAGTATGCAAGCCTTTATCAAGCTAGATACACACACACACACACACACACACACACACACATGACTTTGCTCTTTGTTTCTTTTGGGTTTTCTTATGATTTTTCTTTCTTCTTTTTCTTTTTGATTTTAGTTATCCTAACCCTAAATTTTACGTGACAAAAGAACACCTCACACTAATTTAAACAAAATAAAATACATTTATTGATTCACAAATTTAGAACAATTATGGCCAGATTTGAGGATTTAACCATTTTATCAATGATCAATTCTTTCTCTGTCTCCCAGCTCTGCTTCGATTTTACTGTCCTACTTTACAGACAGGCTCTCTCCATGTACAGTCCCAGTAATCAAGCTTATACACTCTTCACTGTTAAGAAAAGAGTATCTCCTTCCTGATGGATGCTGACTCTGCTTAGAAGTCATTAATTAATTGTAGAATCTTTTGCCATCTAGAGAAGCTGAACATTTCTTAAATCATAAAGTCCTGGTTCCTTTTGTCTTAACAGTTCTTTCAATTTACCTTTCTCCTCTCACATTTTACTATAAGCAGCAAAAAGAATAGGCAGTACTTTCAACACTTTACTTGGATATTGTCTTAGTTAAATAACCAAGTTCATTACTTAGGTGTTCTTTTTTTTTTTTTTTTTGGCATAACTACAGGAGAAATTTCACTAAGATTTCTGCCACTACGTAACATCAGTCTCCCTTCCACAAGTTTCTATGATATTCCTCGCTTCCTTTAAAACCCTCACTGAAAGTGTCCTCAAAGTTCAGATTTCTACCAAGTCCGTGCAAGGCAATTTAGGCTTTCTGTGTCATAGTCCTCAAAATCCTTCCAGTCTTCCCACTACCTGATTCCAAAGCCACTTTCACATTTTCAGGTATGGTTACAGTAGTAACCACTATTATAAGTTGAATCATGTCTCCTTAAAAGACATGGAGGCTGAGCGCAGTGGCTCATGCCTGTAAATCCTAATACTCTGGGAGGTCGAGGTGGGAGAATTGCTTGAAGCCAGGAGTTTGAGACCAGCCTGAGTGAGAGTAAGACCCCATCTCTGCAAAAAATAGAAAAATTAGCTGGGTACAGTGGTACATGCCTATAGTCCCAGCTTTTTGGAGAGCTGAGGCAAAAAAATCACTGGAGCCTATGATTTTGAGATTGCGATGAGCTATAAGGATGCCACTGCCCTCTAGCCCAGCTGACAGAGCGAGACTCTGTCTCAAAAATTAAAAAGAAAAGAAAAAAAAATGACATTGAAGTTCTAATCACCAGTACATGTGAATGTGATTTATTTGGCAATAGTCTTTGCATATGATTAAGTTGATATAAAGTTATTATGGTGAGTCTTAATCCAATATGACTGTATTCCTACAAAAAGGAGAAATTTGACCACAGAGACAGACATGCACCTGGAAGAATGTCATGTAAAAATGAAAGCAGAGAGCAGAGATCAGGTGATATGTCTACAAGCCAAGGAATGCCAAAGATTTCCAGCAAACCACCAGAAGCTAGGAGAAAGGAATAAAACCAATTAATTACCTTCCGCAGCCTTCAGAAGGAACCAGCGCTGGGAACACTGTGATCTTGCACTTCTAGCCTCCAGAACTGTGATGAATTTCTATTGTTTAAGCCACCCAGTTTGTGGTACTTTGTTATGGCAGCCCTACCAAATTAATACACCCAATTCCAGTATCAAAATCTGGGTCTGCTATTTTTCACACTGTAATGTTGCTATCACAAATTAAACAGCTTAAAACAACACACATATCATTTGACATTGACTGTGAATTAGATGTCCAGGCATGTCTTTGCTGGGTCCTCTGCAAGTGTACAATCAGGATGTCTGCAAGGGCTGTGTTCTCATCAGAGGTGCCACTGGGGAAGGCTCTGATTCTGAGTTCATGTGGTTGTTGGCAGAATTCAGTTCTTTTCAGGCCGTAGGACTGGAATCTCAGTTTCTCCATGGCTGTCATCCACAGGCTGCCCTACATTCCATCCTGAAGGCATTCTCCCCTACTACAGCTCACAGCACAGCAGCAGGCTTCTTCACAGCCAGTAAGGGAGAGTCTTCTAGCAAGGTGGACATTACTATTACAATCTTATGTACAGTAACCATGTACATGTAGTAGCATTCATCTGGTTACTTTTCCCATGTTCATTGGTTAGAACCAAGTCCTAGATCCTGTCCACACTCCAGGGGAAAAGATTATTCAAGGACATGACTGGAAGAGGTAGGAATCCTGGTGCTGCCTTAGAATGTGGTGACTGAAACACTGTTTTTATATTTTAAATATATGACATGTAGATAACGGATGTCTGGGTTTTGTTCTTCTTCATTCTGACAACTTCTGCCATTAATTGGAATATGTAATTTATTAATATTTGACATAATTATTTACATGGGTGGATTTGTGTATACCATTTTATTATTTGTTTTCCACTTGTCTTCGTGTGTTGCTGCTATTTCTCCTTTACTGCTTTCTTTATATATTTGAATATTTTTTATAATTCCATTTTAATTTTCCCATTGACTTTTTAGCTATACAAGTTTGTATTATTTTTTTAATAGTTGTCCTACAAATTGCCATATAGATCCTTAACTCTTCAGAGTCCACTTACAGTTAACATTGTTCCACTTCATGTAATACATAAGAATCTTACAACTGTATAGTACCATACTGCCTCACCATTCTTTATTTTATAGTATACAGATAAAATACTCAAATACATACTACATTTTAAAAGATG
The DNA here is from genome assembly GCA_004363605.1 of Indri indri. Classification (NCBI taxonomy): domain Eukaryota; kingdom Metazoa; phylum Chordata; class Mammalia; order Primates; family Indriidae; genus Indri; species Indri indri. The sequence continues at coordinate 21,225 of RJWJ010016849.1, read as the reverse complement.
ATGTAATAATTTATATCATTAAATGACTATGTGGTTTATAAATAAGTAAAAAGAAAAGAAGCAACAAGAAACTGCTGGTTTTCTGGCTTCCATATTTTCTAGTGAGAATTCAACCACTAATTGTATTATATTCCCATATACGTAATGTCTCATTTTTCTTTTGATGCTCTCAGTAAAACATGAATCCTGCCATAAAGAGTGGAGAAACAGAAGCAAATACGTTCAGAAATATAATAAGAATAAGTGATAAGATCATTGGCAAGGTTTTTTGTTGTTGTTGTTAGCTTAATTCTAAAGGAAAATAATTTGCGTTATTATTAATAAAAAACTTTTCTATAATTTTTTTCCTAAACACTGAGGAACAAATACGATGACACTCAAAAATAGCTTTCCTCAAATAAACTGACAAATAGTTGTCCTGAAAGTACATACATATGTACGTGGATATATGTATATGGGTATATGAAAAGACAATCACATGCTGCATAATGACATTTTAGTGCTGCATATATGATGGGGTCCAATAAGATTATAACGAAGCTGAAAAATTCCTACATACACTAATGTTGTAGTAATTGTGTTACAATTGCCTTCGGTATTCAGTACAGTAATGTGCTGTATGAAGCTTAAGAACGATAGGCAAAGAACAATAGGCTATACCATATAGCCTAAGTGTATAGTAGGCTATACATTCTATGACGTTCACACAATGGAGAAATCACCTAACGATGCATTTCTCAGACATATCCTTCTTGTTAAGCAATGTATGACTACATATACGTGAGAACTATATCCTGTATTTTCTTACCTTTTTCTCTAAAATACATACTTTTTCAGAACTACAATAGAAATGCATAGTGACAGAGGTGTTCAACTTGAGGTGATCCATCTTTCAGAGAAATATCACTATACTGACTTATTATTTTATCAGCTGTACTACAATTTACTTAGGCAATGTAGAAAAGTGAAAAGTGCCATAGTTTGTTGACTCGTCCAAGCAGTAAACGCTATAGTCAGTATTTTATATCATAGCGCTCTTAAACATGTCAAAATGAATTTCTTCCAAAGCCTGTGAATAAGACCTGGATAAACTAAATAAAAATAACTGTCTGGAGGACTGTCTTCAATCACTTTCTCTCCTCCTTCTGAAAGTATTAAGCTGCTAAAATATTATTTTACCTTAGTTGTAATTTTCTGAATCTTTATCTTTCTACATCACTTCCTGTATTTTAAAGCTTTCTTTGCCTTATTCTCAAAAGCCCTGTATAAGTATAAGGAGGTTGAGAGAAGACATACCAGGTAGGTCCCTGTAGGCATATTTTATCAAGCAATCCTGATGGCCACTGTATGGAATATATCGACTTTTCCATTTGTTTGTCATGAATGAATTAACAGCAACACATCCAATGCTTGTCCTTGGTTCAGATATTCTAACCAGGACAGATATCAGAATGACAGGCATGTATTGGCTGATTTGAGAAGCTTCCTTGGATACTATTACCTTATTTTTCTATCCAATAAATCTACTTACTTTTTGATTAAGCCTCATAAATGTGATATCTGTTATATTAGTAAAGAATAGCATATTTGTGAGGTCTTACTGATTTTTCTTATACTTCAGACTGCCAGCTATTATGGATATAACTTCAAACATTTCAAATTATGCTTGGAAGTACCACTGTGATCTGAAATTAACTTTTAAAAATGTGCAAGGAAACATTTCCAGAGCATGAAAATTTTAGTTCGAGTCATGTTTTCCTCTGCCTAAACTAATGTCAATAGAATGTAAGTACTTTAATATTTTAATATAAATACTTTAATTTTTTTAGCATATTGCTAACCCCTCCACAGCAAAATTTTTTAATTCTGATTATAAAAGATTAAGGGACAAAGACTTACTTGGCCTTTTAATTCAAGTTCCTGGGAAAATATTGTGAGCAAAAAATGGAACTTAATGGAAAGCTCATTAAGTCAAGAGCTTTCACAAGGAACGGATGGTGCGAAGGGTGAACACTTAAGGAGAGAGTCGGTAAGGATGAGCCCGCATGTTAACAGTACCAGAAGCCAAAACAAACAAAAGTTCAAGAGTCAACTAGAGGCCAAGCAGTGCCTCTCTCTATTGGCCATAAGCAAGGATTCACAAGCAGATCGATCTAATGCCAACACCTTGTCACCATTTCCACTACAATCCACTGCCTGATACAGTTGGCAGATACCAAGGAAAAGTATATCTTCCACAGTCTTCATTTTCTCCAAAAAAAAAGTGTTCTTACTTCAAATGATACTACAATAAAATGTTAACTCCAAACTATCAGGAAAAATGCTTAAAGCACACTTTCAACAATAAGAAATATATTCTAAGTTGATTTATATGACAATAAAAGTTTACTGAACTTTGATAAATGGGTATAGCTTTTTTAAAACTTCTAAGCAAAAATAAACTAGATTTCATACTGAGTAATGGTTATGCCAGTTATTTTTTAATACATAAAATCAGGCAAGTGGCATAACAATTATATATCTCCTAGAACAGCACACTGCAAGTGAAAATAAAATGAATCAAGTTCCACAATTTTTTAATCTACAAAAAAACAAAAAGCTCAATAAACATTAATTGGCAATTTGACTGCAAGGAGTTGACTAAATATTTTGATTTGGTACCAACACAGCCATGTAATTTTTATTTCTGTAAAATAAGATTACTAATATTATAAATCAATTACAAAACTCAGCTACCATGATGAGCTAAAACTTAGACTGACTACTGTTAGCCCTAACATTTCTAAAGGTTATTAAACACTAACATATTCTCTGAACCCAAATGTTTCTCTCCACTGAAGCAGAGAACTGACAGATGTTTTATCTCACTCATAGTGTTATATATTCAGAAAAAATTATTTAGAATTCTAAGAAATCAATACATATTAAGAGGCTACAAGGAATTCAGTATTTTGGGAGGTGCTAGCAAAAGTAAAGAACAATTTCCATATCTTTCTGGAATCTATATGCTAAGTCAACAACACACCACAATTGAGGATAATTTAATACTAGACTGGTTCATTCAAAGATGAGACCCATATTGACTTCAAAGGTCATAGATGTATTTACAGGGAAGATGCACATTAACATGGCCTTAAATATGAGTAGGATTTTGAGTAGGTCTAAGGGAGGAATAGGTACTTTTCAGGCAAAATAATTTTAATAGGTAAAACAAGATAAATAATCATAAACTCATAAAATGGTGGTGAAAGGCCCCCAGTGCTACCATGAAAGAGCCAAGTAGCTGCAGGATTATTCCCTTTCCCTTCTAGACAGCTCCAAATGACACTGATAAAGTTTTCATACGACGAGAACAAGAATTAAAAGAACCAAGTAGAACCTAATTAAGTGCAGGAATCACTCAGTCTGTTCCCATCCATTATGTTGCCTATCTCACTCTGATCCTTTCTGAATTGTAATTTTCCTAAAGAATGAAAACAGAACCCCAATAATAATAAGTGTAAACCTACATCTAATCAGAAAAACAGCAACATTAATTTAAAAGATAATATATGCCTGCCCCTTTTTCAGCAGAAACAGGAAACACACTAGAGTCATGCACGGCAGAGTGACTCAGCCATATACGACAGTGCTCCCATAAGATTATAATGCAACTGAAAAATTCCTGTCACCTAGTAAAATCGTAGCCATCTTAACGTCATAGCGCAACTCATTACTCACGTTGTTTGTGGTGATGTCAATGTAAACGAACTTACTTATACTGCCAGTCATATGAAAACATTACACATATAATTCTATACAGTACATAATACTTGATAATAATAACAAACAACTATGTTATTGGTGTATGTAATTACTATACTATACTTTTTATCATTTTTTGTCATTTTAGAATGTATTCCTACTTACTAAAAAAAAAAAAAGTTAACTGTAAAATAGCCTCAGGCACATCTTTCAGGAGTTACTCCAGAAGAAGTCACAGGAGATGACAGTGTCATGTGTGTTATTGCCCCTGAACACCTTCCAGCAGGACAAGATGTGGAGGTGGAAGACAGTGATGTTAATGATCCTGGCCCTGTGGAGGCCAAGGCTAAAGTGTGTGCTACATTTTAGATTTTAACAAAAAAATTTAAAAACTAAAAATGAAATAAAACTGTTAAAAATAGAAAAATGCATATAAAATAAGGAGATAAGCCATAAACAGTCAATTTCAATAAGAGGTCAAATCTTTCTACAGTGAGACTTGAGGAGAAGTGAAAATTAGAAGTTCAAGGGACTATAGGATCAATGAGCACTGTGGCCTACTGTGCCCCGACTCCCACTGGAGATGTTCCAGAAGGAATGGGTAGCAGGGTTAGATATAATAGCACTATGTATATATACACACACACACACATATGTGTGTGTGTGTGTGTGTGTGTGTGTGTGTGTGTGTGTGTGTACTTCTATCCCTAAATGGCTGAATAGAAATCCCTATAAAGCAATATACCTCCTAGTTATAAATATGTGGATATGCTATAGGAGCGCTGAGAAACACACACAAAAAAACAAATAAAATAGCATTAAATCAAAAATGTTGAAGATAGAAAGAAATTAAACCAACATTCTAAATATAGTAAAAAAATTCCAGGGATGGCAGGTAACCAACACTCCTTCTTTTCGTGCTGAAAGACAAAATCTCTAATTGCACAGAGCACCCTGTAGAGAAAATGAATTTGGGCTGATTTGCAGAAAGAATGACATTTACTAAAGCAACACTACCTTCTATTTCCTAAAGATTACAGGTGTTCCTTGGAGACATGTGCACAAATAAAATCAAAGATTAACTTTTACTTTAAAGATTGTTACATGGTCATTTTGTTTAGAGTAGTGACCAAATTTTGAAGAAAGTAATATGCTAAATGCCTATAATAGAAAACCTCAATCTTTCCCATGCATTAAGAAGATGACTACAAATGAGAAACACATTTATTCCTTTAATAGCATTGTCCAACATAAACACATGCATGTACACTTTTGGCAACATGACTTAAAATCATCTTGAATTATTTAAGAATAGATTAACTTAATGTTTACCAAGAACAATATAAATCATAACATAAAGGGTAGGCAATACAAGATTAATATCTTTACTAGCAACTAAAGTAAAATAATAGTATGATGTGCATCATTTTAAACCCAGAGATATATTTGATTCCTTTATGTTTGCGTTATATGAGGTTTGAAACATATTTTGCCAAGACTCTTCATGGTGTACATGACAGAAATCCAACCCAAGCTGTCATAGGCGAAAGGAGAATGTATTAGTTCAAATAACTGAAAAGTCCAATTGCAGATCTCTCTAAGCCTGGTTGGATCTAGGGCTCAAGCTGGGTTTTTAAGGATTTAGTGTTGTTCTACCTCTTGGCTCTGTTTAGACTATATCTCAATTTCAGGCAGAATCTCTCTTCTCTTTGGCACCATCTCTGCCTACTCCTCCAAGACTAAGCTCTGTATGAGGAGATTTTGTATGTAGAAAATTATATGCATATATTTTGTATATAATTATATGCTTATAGCAACATGTTTGGATCTAAATAGTCAGCAGAATATTGAATCAAAAAGAAAGCAAATAACACCTACAGCACAATAAATATAAATAACACATATACACAAAAATATATGGTACAAAAAATTAGTGAGGAAAATGTGGTGTGTGTGTGTGGATGTACATCCAGCTGACCCTTGAACAACACAGGTTTGAACTGCACAGTTCCACTTACATATGGATTTTTTTTTGAATAAAATTTATACTGAGTGTCCCTGCCTCTCTTGCCTCCCCTTCTACCTCTGCCACCTCTTCTGCCTGGACAGCAAGACCAACCCCTCCTCTTGCTCCTTCTCTTCAGCCTACTCAATGTGAAGACAAGAATGAAGATCTTTATGATGATCCACTTTCCCTTAATGAATAGTAAATATATTTTTCCTATTATTTTCTTAACATTTTCTTCTCTAACTTATTTTACTGTAAGAAAACAGAATATAATACATCTATAAAATATGCATCAATTGACTATTTATGTTATCAGTAAGGCTTCAAGTCAACCCTAGGCTATCAGTAGTGAAGTTCTGAGGGAGTCAAAAGTTATAGGTGAATTTTCAACTGCACGAGGGGTTGGCAACTCTAACCCCCACACGTTAGGGGCAACTGTGTGTGTGTGTGTGTGTGTGTGTGTGTGTGTGTGATATATATATATATATATATATATATATATACATGCACACACACATACACACATATATATACCGCTTTAAAAAAAAAAGAAATTCTGCCTTTTGTAGCAACATGGATAAACCTGGAGGACATTATGCTAAATGAAATAAGTCAGGCATATAAAGACAAGTACTACAAGGTCTCATTTATATGTGGAAACTAAAAAAGTAAAAGAAATATTAATAATAATGATCACAGCAGAACAAGATAAAATAAAGACTTAAAAAAGCAATACAAAGGATCAATGAAAATAAAAGTTTTTTTCTTCAAAAAAATAAAATTTATAAGTCACTAGCTACAATAGCCAAGAAAGAAGAGAGAAGACCCAAATAAACAAAAGCAGAAATTAAAAAGGAGACATTATGACTGATACCATAGAAATACAAAAAATCATCAGAGCCTGTAAAGAACAACTATATGCTGACAAACTGAAAAACTTAGAGAAAATGGGCAGATTCCTGGAAACATACAACCTACCAAGATTAAATCAGGAAGAAATAGAAAACATGAACAGACCAATAACAAGTAGCAAGAATGAATCAGTAATAAAATGTCTCCCAACAAAGAAAAGCCCAGGACCAGATGGATTCATAATGAATTCTACCAAACATACAAAGAAATACTACCAATTCTCCTGACATATTCCAAAATATCAAAGAGAAAGGAATTCTCCATAAGTCATTCTATGAGGCCAGCATCCCCCTGATACCAAAATCAGACAGCACAACAAAAAAAGCAAACTACAAGCCAATATCACTGACAAACATAGACATGAAAATCGTCAACAAAATAATGGATGTGAGCCTGCGCAGAAAAAGGAAACCTTACATGGTGTTAGTAGGAATGTAAACCAGTATAGCCACTATGGAAAACAGTACGGAGATTTCTCAAAAAACTAAAAATAGAATTACCATTTGATCCAGCAATCCCACTGCTGGGTATTGACCCAAAGGAAAAGAAATGAATATGACAAAAGGATACCTGTACTGGCAAGTTTATTGTAGCACTATTTAAAATAGAAAAGACATGGAATCCACCTAAGTCCCCACACATGGAATCCACCTAAATTCCCATCAATGGATGATGGATAAAGAAAATGTGGTGTATGTATCCAATGGAATATATACCGTGTTTGGTATTTGGCCAAAAACATAATGAAATTCTGTCATTTGCAGCAACATAGAAGTAACTTAAGCTCATTATCTTAAATAAAACAAGCCAGGCACAAAAAGACAAATATTGCATGTTTTCACTTACATGTTGGAGCTAAAAGAAAATTCATCACAGGGAGATAGAGTGGGAAGATATAGAATAGAGACTAGGGAAGGTGAGTGGGAGGTAAGGGGAGAGGATGAAGAGAAGTGGTTAAAACAGCAGTCTCCAACCTTTTTGGCACCAGGGACTGGTATCATGGAAGACAATTTTTCCACGGACCAAGTGGGAGGGTCGGGGGTGGTTTATAGATTATTCAAGTGCATTATATTTAGTGTGCACTTTATTTCTAGTATTATTACATTGTCACTTGCCACTCACTGATAGGGTTTTGATATGAGTCTGAAAGCAATTAATTTATTATGGTCTCTGTTTAGGCGAACCTCTCTGCTAATGATAATCTGTATTTGCAGCCGCTCCCCAGCACTAGCATCACCACCTCAGCTCCACCTCAGATCATCAGGCATTAGATTCTCATAAAGAGCGTGCAACCTAGATCCCTCACATGCCAGTTTACAGTAGGCTTCACGCTCCCATGAGAATCTAATGCTGCCACTGATCTGACAGGAGGAGGAGCTCAGGCGTTGATGCAGGGGATGAGGAGCAGCTGTAAATACAGATGAAGCTTCAGTAGCTGGGCCACTAGCGGCTCACCTCTTGCTGTGTGGCCTGCTGGTACCAGTTTGTGGGCCAGTGCTTGGGGCCCACACTACAGACATACAGGTAGGTAGAAGGAATAATGTTTATTAGCAGAGTAGGGTGACTATAGTTAACAAACATGCATTGTATTTTGGTGGTGAATACCCTAAATACCCTGACTTTTGTATACCCTGAAATTTTGTATACATTGCATACACGTAAAAAAATTTCATATGCACCCCATAAATCTGTACAAATAAAAAATAAATAAATAAATTGAAAATGTTGACATTAAAAAAATCACGTTGTACACCTTAAATATATACAATTTTATTTATCGAGTATGCCTCAATAAAGCTGGGGAAAAAAGAGCAGGTTTATATAAAAGTGCATCTGTCAAATACATAAGAATGAGTATCTGTGAAAAGGAGGAAAACAAAAGTAGAAAAAAGGGGGGGAAAGTAAAATAAAATAACCTAAGAGAAAGCTATGCAAAGACAAACCAATGGTTTTTTGCACAATGAACTGGAGTCAGGTGGATAGTTATTTTGTATATGGGATAGAAGCACAAGTAGTCACTTCATCACCCTCCAATTCGTGCCCAACCCCATGCAAAGCACAAACAGGTGTCACTTAAATTCAGGCTAAAAATCATTTCTAACAAAATTCAGCAGTTAGGAAAAAGCTGATGTCAACACCAACACTCTGAAGTAGCACTCTTCTCTTTCAGCCAATATTAGTCCCGACAGCAGGAGGTTCAGTTTGCTCACAGCACACTCACTACAAAGGTAGAGCTAGTCCACCAACGTGGTCTGCCCCACCCTGCATGGAATTTCCCCTCAGAATTCCTGCTGAAGAGGGACACTGAAGAGACTGTAAAGAAGTGCTAGAAAAGACACTTCTGAAACAGCAAAGGAAACTTTCATCAGCAATCCAGTCCTTTTGAAAGTGTGACCTAAAAACCAAGCATTACCAGACATATTAGGAGATCTAACTACATGAAAGAGAAATACCAAACTGACCCTTGAAAAAGAGAGATAATTAAGGATACTGAGAGTTTAAAACAACTCTAGTATACTCAGAGTGATTATAGTAGTATTACATCCTTAGAAAAAAATAGACAGAATGCTATGAAAAAGGAAAAAACACAGAATAAGAAGGAGCTTTTCGAGATTTAAAAAAATGATTTGTAAGAAAAATAACTACAGAAAGGCTGGAAAATATCATTTACTAAAACCCCTAGGATAAGAGCAAAAACACAAAGTATATCAGTTTCCTATGGTAACAAATTACCATAAATTTATGGCTTAAAACAATACACATTTATTATCTCACAGTTTCCACAGATCAGAAATCCAGGCATTATATGTCTGATTTCTCTGCTTTGGGTCTCACAGGCTGAAATCAAGGTTTCAGCAGGGATGTGTTCTCATCTGGACTCTGGCAATATTTCCAAGTTCATTCAGGTTGTTGGCAGAATTCAGGTTCTTCTGGTTGTAGGACTGAGATCCCAGTTTTCTTGTTGGCTACTGGCCATGGATCACTTTCAGCTGCTAGAGGCCTTCCTCAGGTTCTATCCACAATGGCTCTCTCAAAACAGAACATTTTTTCAAAACCAGAATCCCTCCTCAGTCTGGTAGGAGGTAGTCTTATATAATGTAAATGTAATTACTAAACATGACTATTCTATCACCTTTATCCTATAAAGTAGCCTAATCAAGGGAGTGATTACCCAATTATTCATAAGTTCACCCACACTCATGAGAAGGGAAAACATGTATTGGGGTAGGGGAGGAGGAAGACATGTACTTGGGTGGCCATCTTGGAACTTTGCCTACCACACTGATAAAGAAGTTACAAAAGACAGAGAAGACCAACCCAAGGGGTCTGATATTACACTACCAGGAATTCCAAATAGAAAGAAGAGAGTAAATGGGGGAAAACAGAAAATAAAAAAAGATGAATTTTTTTCAGAACTGAAGGGCAAAAAACTTTAGAATGAAAAAACTTACCAAACACCAAGTACAAAGAAGAAACAGATCCACGTCTAGACACATCATGTCACCAAAGAGAAACAGAAGATTTGAAAAGCTTCCAAAGAGGAATCAAATAAGCCAACCAACTAGCATCTGACTTCAGAGCAGCAATACTAGATGTCAAAAACAATAAATAATGCTATCAAAGTTCTGATGGGAAAATATTTTTCAATGTAGAATTTTAAAACAAGCTCAGATAACAATCGTCTGTAAAGATACAATAAAGACAATTTCTGACACATTCAAAAAGTATATATTTTATGTAGAGTATTTTAAAGAACCACATGAGGGTCTACAACAAGTAAGGGAATAAAGCGAGTGAGAGAGAAAGAGGGATAACAAGGGATCTACTTAGAAGATTCAGGAAAGTTCTAAGATGATTGCTGTGATGGGATTCAAGGAGTAGGATAAGGAGGGACAGCTCTGAAAAAGTCGTCTTGGGGTAGGAAAAACAAGTAGGCCTGATAGAATAGAGTATGTAATAAAGAAGCTAAAAATATTGAGCCTGTGATAAAGGAAAAATGTCCAAGAATAAGAGAAATGCAAGGAAAAACGATAACCCCCAAAAATCAATCAATTAATGGTACAGTTATGAAGCCAAACAAAATGTGTCATGATTTCAAGCAATTTGTAAAATATTTTTAAAAAGAGAATCCATTTGACATTACTAGTGAGAACATTTTCCTTCAAATGGTACTCTACTTCTGGAGAAGGAAATGTAATCTCAACAAGTATCTGACACCACATGCAACCATATTTTCATAGTCATTATATGCTGATTATGGGTATCTAAATATCCTCATCAGCTATGAACAAATCCCTGAGGACCAGCTTATGGTTTTATTATATAATGTAAATATTAACAACTTTGACAAAGCAAATTCTAACTGACATAAAGTGGAATTAAAGGATGGGGAGGGAGCACAGGGAAAAGTGGAGAGAAAGGTTAGGACATAAATATTTTCGCACAACAAGGGGAGACCTAAGAGATTATATATCAAAGTTGATCAAGCAAGAAACATATGTATATTATTTAAACTTATCCAGTAGGACTAAATATAATAAAAAAAATATTAAGGTTTTTGAGTAGAGAGGAGAAGGGGAGAATTAGTGTAAGAAAAATAGTCATTTTTTCAAATCACAGAGTCAATAGATGATATCTAAATTTGATTCAAGGAATAGATATGTATATTGTCTAAATATGTATGTTGTCTTGAGTTACAGAGGAAACAAAGACAAAACAATGTACAGTGAAAGAGTTTGCCTTTGGAGAACGGCACTCATCAGGGTTTGGAGGAAGTGGATGGAAGGCGATGACATTTCATCACAAACTTTACTGCAATATTTGATTGTGTTACTATATATATGTAACAATATGTTAAAAAGATAACATCTAAAAGTTATTTGGGAATAATATTGTCTCTCTCCAGGAAAAACAGCATATGGAAAATGTTGTCAATATCTGTTCTGAAATCCTGTGAGCAATTAATGGACTCAAACAAAAAAATTAATAATTGAATTCATTGATTTTTTTATTATTTATTGAAAAATTGCAAAAACATAACAAATAAATTTCATAGTTACCACTTATATTTTTTTGCCATAACTACACACAGCATTATTTTTTTCCAGCTTTATTGAGGTACACTTCACAAACTAAAATTGTACATATTTCAGGTGTACAATGTGATGTTTGCTATATGTATACATTGTAAAATAATTGCTACAATCAAGATAATTAAAATATCTATCACCTGTCATAATTTTAATATTTTTTTGTGATGAGGACTTTAAGACCTACTTATTCTCTTAGCAAATTTCTAGGACAAAATGAGATATTACTAACTATACTCACCATGCTGCACATTAGATCTCCAGAACTTATGTATCTTGCATACTGAACCTTTGCACCATTTGATCAACATGTCCCCATTCCCCCATCTTCCAGTTCCTGACAAACACCATTCCATTCTACTCTCCGCTTTATGTGTTCCACTTTTTTAGATTTCACATGTAAGTGTGATCATACAGTATTTGTCTTTCTGTGCTTAGCTTATTTTACTCAATATAATGTCCTCCAGGTTCATCCATGTTGTCACAAATGGCAGTATTTTCTTTTTTCCCAAGGCTGTTACTCTGTGTGTTTGTGTGTGTGTGTGTGTGTGTGTGTGTGTGTGTGTGTGTGTCTAATAATTTCCTCATCCATTTATTTGTCAACAGACACTCAAGTTGTTTTCATATCTTGACTGTTATGCTTTAATGAATGTGAGGTGCAGATATCTCTTCAAGATACTGATATCATCTTCTTTGTGTATATAACCAGAAGTGGGATTGCTGGATCATATGCTAATTCTACTTTTATTTTTTTGAGGAATCTCCATATTTTCCATAATTACCATAATTTCCATAATTACATAATTACCCATTTACGTCCTCACCAATAGTGTACAAGGGTTCCCTTTTCTTCACCTCTTAACAAGATAGCACCTATCTTTTGTCTCTTTGGTAATGGCCATTCTAACATGTGCAGTGTGATATCTCGTTATGGTTTTGATTTGCATTTCTCTAATGATCAGTGATATTGAGCCCCTTTTTCTATACCTGTTGGCCATTTGTATGTCTTTTTCTAAGAAATGTTTATTCAATTTCTTAACCTATTTTTAATCAGGTATTTTTTCTTTTGAGGTGTTTGAGTTCTTTATATGTTTTGCATATTAATTCCTTATCAGGAATATGATTTGCAAATATTTTCTTTCATTCTGTGTTTTCTTTTCACTCTGTTGATTGTTTTCTTTGCATTTTAGCAGGTTTTACTTAGTAATTATCAGCATCAACAAAATTTTTGCATTGTTGTTCTTGTTGTATATGCAAAATTAGAAAAGGTAAAAATAAGGCGACAGAGACAGTAGGGAACACTTGCAAACTCATTCACCTTTCATACCAAAGCAAGGTAAAGGTATCACAAGACAAGACAACAACGGGCCAATATCCCTGGTGAACAGAGATGGAAGAATCCTCAATAAGATACTAGCAAACTAAACTCAACAGCACATTAAAAAGATCACACACCATGACTAAGCAGAAATTATCCCTGGATGCAAACACAGTTCAACATGTGCAAATCAATCAATGTGATACTCCACATTAACAAAATAAAAAGAAAAACACTTGATCATCTCAATAGAAACACAAAAGTTATTTGACTTAGCTCAACGTCCCTTCATAATTAAAAATCTCAACAAAGTAAATATAGATGAAACTTACCTCAACACAATAAAGGTCATATATGAAAATCCATGACTAACATCATAATCGATGGAGAAAAACTGAAAGATTTCCCTCTAAGATTCAGTGGAAGGCTCTCACTACTTCTATTCAACATAGCACTGGAATTTATAGCCAGGGAAATTAGACCAAACAAAAAAAAATTAAAGTTATCAAAATGGAAAGTTAGAAATAAAATTATCTCTGTTTGCAGATGACATGATCATATATGTAGAAAACCCTAAAGTCTCAATAACAATAAAATATATTAGAACTAACATAAGAATTACGTAAAATTACAGGATAGAAAATCAACGTACAAGAACCAGTTGCATTTCTATCCACAAGCAACAAACTATCCGAAAAGTAAATTAAGAAAATATTGCCATTCACAATAGCAAGAAAAGCAGAAAATTCTTAGGAATAAACTTAACCAAGAAGATGAAAAATGTGCACACTGCAAATTGTAGAACATTGATGAAGAAAATGAAAGAAGACACAGATGAATGGAAAAACATCCCTTTTCGTCAATTGGCAGGATCAATATTAAAATGTGCACACTCATATCTGACGGCTTATCTTGTAGAGCAACACTTCTCAAATTTCAACATGAACACCAGTTGCCTCGGAATCTGTGATGGGATTGAGATTTTACATTTCTAACAAGTTCCCAGGTGGTTCCTTAGCTGCTTGTCCTCGAATCACATTTTGAGTAGTAAGGAGAGCTTCCAGTTCTGTGTTTTATTCAATGATAAATGAACCAAAAACTTCATCTAATAAGAATAAAATGGCTAACAAAGAACTTTAGACTTTCAAACCAGAAAAGACTTTCTAAGAGATCTGTTTTGAATTTACGTTTATCTATATACTTCTGTTGCAGTAGAAGAATATCTTTTAAACTACTTAAAATGTATGAATTACATCAAGTCTGAATAATCATATGAAAGGATTAAAAGTTTATTAAAATCAAAGTAAGATCTTTATTCTTGAAGCATGCCTGTTTTCTAACTGCACATTTCTTTCGGTTGTGCTAAGTTCCAATGAGTAAAAAATGAGTGATTTAGAATTCAATCAGTCTTTTCAAAATGTCATGGCATACTGATCAGCAAAGGGGAATTTGTAAGGTTAGATATTATAACACAGATAAAGAAGGGGGATATAGTCTTATTATTATATTCTGGAAAAGAAAGCCTTATTTACCCCCAAAAGAATAGAATGTAGATAAAAATTACAAATCCCTGAAGAATGATGAAGATCTATGAGCACATTCCTCCCTTGAAATAAGGATATAACTGAAAAGTCAGGTATGCTTAAAATAAATTGGATTCCATAAATTTGAGATATAATGCCAATTATCAACCTCTTTTGCAGAACTTGGCTTTTCTTTTCCTGAAAAATTGTATGATTTTATGTGACACTATGCCAGTATCTGTAGATTTAAGAAAAAATAGCCATCTCAAACACAATTATCTGCTCTTTTACTTACTTATAAAAATCTTACACTTACAACTGAAAAAAGGATACTATCTTTAATGAACCAAAATAAAAACACATTTCCAAAGACCAAGTCCATTTCTGAAGTGTGGTCCAAAGTGTAGTCCAACAAATGAATCTTTAGAGTTTAACCTTCCACAACAAAAGAAATATCAAGCCATTGAACATATTTCTACCTTGCTTAAAATATTTAAATTAGCAAAAATATTGCTTTTGTTCCCAGAGAAACTACTGAACCGAGAAACTTCTACACTTTAAGATTAGTAAAAAGATTGTCCAATATGTGACTGCCGTGATCCCATGAAAATTCAATTTTTATTTGCCAAGTTAAATCTTCCAGCAAATTGTTGGCAGTGTGATGTTGGATACTCATATCACAATAATCCTGCCCAAATAGTCATGTTTGATTACTCCTTGTTCTGTGCTGAGAGGGAAAAGTCCAATAAATTCTCAGTACCACTTTTCAAACTGTGCAGTAGTCACTGTAAACACAAAAGAATAAGGCGAAACGGGTAGCAGCATGGGCACACCTTTTGTCCTAAATGTTAGATTCCGAGAGAAGTGTAACAAATGAATGTGAAGGGAAAGTCTAAGCATAATGTGAATTTTTTTAGAAACTATAAAGCATAGATATATTAGTAAGACCCCTTGCTCACTTCATATAAAAAGACACAAAAATAAATGTTTATTTTGCAATTAATAAAATAAAATACTCAACAAGTTGGTTAATTCCAAAGCGTATTTCCCATATGTGGAAGCTCCCAGGATTGAGAGGATATTAACTACTGTATAAAAAGAAGCCCGTACATATAAGACATCATAACAAATAGTTGATTCATTAGAAATGCTTTTCTGTTATCTTTTCAGTAATGATACAGGTTCAGCTGCAATAAATGAGAGACACGAAACAATACTATATTTTAAAGGGTAAAAGTTGATTTCTCTCATACATAAAATCTGAGCTGGTGTAGTAGTAATTCTGTTCCATGAAGTCATGTCGGGGTAAGTGTCCTTTCACCTTGTTGTTCTGACATCCTCAGGGCTTTGTCCTCACTCAATAATCCAAGATAACTCAGCACCATTTCACATTGCAGCCATCAAAAAAGAGGACAGGGATAGGGAAGAAGGCATCCTTTCATTACAAAGATACACCTAGGAAGTTGAACCCAGACTGTCCATTTTCTTCCTATTGGCCAGAACTTTAGTTGCATGATTGCATTTAGCTGTAAGGATATCTGAGAAACGTAGCCATTAATGGGCAGCCACATACCAAGATAACAATTTTATCCGTGACTCTGCCACTGTGACTTTTGGGTATCAGGTTACTTTTATCCACTGTCAAATCAAGACACTAATATCTGCCTCGTCTCCTCAGTGGTAAGAATTAAATGAAATACTATACATGCAAGTGTTATGTAAACTGTAAAGCAACACATACATGTAAGATATCAATTATACTTTAGACTGATATTTTATTGTTCAAATGGTAAAAGATAAGAGGGAGAAGACAAAGCAGAGAAGATAGGAAATTATTGATTGATAGTGTTTTCACAGAAACATAAAGAACACTCTTTTTTAGATACAGTGTGAAGGTCAATTTAGTTATTCGTGATGTGTTAGACTCTAAGTATGAGTTTAGAGTGTGAATGTTATTGCCATAATTAGAAATGCCACCTATTTGCATCAAAATATTTCAGATGGCATTCCAGTCTTCATGATTCTGTCCACGGGAGCTGCTGCCACGTCGACCACTAAGACTCCAACACTGTATGCCAGGAACTGTGCTTGGCACAGGAGATGAAGATGAATGTTGGACAGGTAAAAAGAAATGTATGTGTAGGTTTAAACAGCTAAATTACAAAGCAATGTCATGAAAGAGATTATATAGTTGTTTGTTTTTTAAATATGAAGGATCAGCCTATGAAGGAAAGAAATTTGTGCGATCAAGCACACAATATTTCAGTATCGTTCCGTTGATAACTTTCAAATTCCCACACATCAGTGGCATGATTACATAAAGTTAAAATATTGAATAGAAATTCATTGCAATTTTGGGAGATAGCAAGTATGACTCAAAATATCTCCCACCTAGCTAATGTCTCTGAAATCCTGGCTTAAAACATAAATAACAGAAATATAAAACTCTTAAAATGAACCACTTTAATAAGAGGGTCACAAATAATGAAAAAAGACCTAATAAATTCATTTAATATGTGAACATGTAAGATGAGCTAAGTTAAATATATATGAACTTATTACTTATTAATTTCTTGTTCCTTATTATATTGTTTTTCTTATATAAAATATAAATACTGGACTATTTCTTATATTTCTATCTTTAATGAATTAGTTTCTTTGAAGGAAGTAAATATATATGGAATAATACAGGTTTGTAGTAACATTGACTTTTTTATTCTCTAAATACTTTTTATCTTTTGAAAACAAAGCAAAGAGAAATAATGCATCAAAACATACAATTATTTCCAGTGTGAGAAATTGAGGGGCATTATTTTTAAAGGATTTATAACAATCTCCCTATATGTTTTCCTAGATGAATATTTAAAGCTAGAATGATGAAATGGTAATGTTGTTAGACACTAAATACTCCAAGCACTATTGAGTCAGTTATTACATTTTATGTCATTACTAAGTAAAAAAAAAAAAATCCAGAATGTAATTTTGTTTGGGGTACCTTGCTAGCTAGATAGTAAAATAAGAACTCTGAGACCAACTAGAAAGTCATCCTGAGGTTATTGGTTTATAGCTTGATGGATGTCTTAGCATAAAACATTTGCATATTCAGGTGAATTTTGCTTGCCTATTGTATATGCAAGCTGAATACCTATAACTTTTCTATTTATATTTAAACCTAACTTAAAACATTTTCTAGAATTAAATGTTTTTTAGCAGAGTATTGTACCTTATCATGCATCCTGTATTCTTTAGGTATTTATTTGTTTTCTGGGTCATTCTTTCATAATTATATTCTCATTGTTATTTAAGTACTTAATGAAATTTAGATTTTTTTAAATTCATTAGCTATAATTCCACTGTTGCCTAAACTTATAGAATTAAATAGTAAAAAGATAAAAATAGGCTTCTTCCATTCTTCATATCATAAATTTGGGGATATTAATTGAGGGGTCTTAAGATCTCGGTGACCAAAAATATCTCCCCCCTCTGAAGTATCTGAAATCTCAACTTAAAGGACCATTTTTTTTATTAAAGTATAAAACCAGAGATCCTTGGCTCTTGTCTGTCAGTGCCCACCTTTAAGCTAATTATTAGTCATGAAGAGCAGATTACTTGGCATCTGAGAGCTAACCGAGGGGTAGGCTGCAATGGAATGCTGTAAAAGCTTACTGTGGTAATGGAAGAAGGGCACTTATGTCCTGCAAGATATATGGGGAAGGGGTGTCATTGGGTGACTCTGGACATTCTGAAGCAAGAATAATAACATGTGATGTCAAAAGAGATGTTTGTGGACAGTGAGGAAATTTAATAATGAAGATGGAGAACAGCATTATAAAGACTGGTGAGAACACACCAAAGACAGATACAGCCAATTTCAGAATTTTGCTAAGGACCTGGATCTCAGATACTTTCAGAGAAAAGAAACTGCTTGGACATTAAAGTATTTTTTAAAATGTTTTCCAAGCAACTAAGGCATGCAGTATCAGCCCAGCACTCTGGCAAGTAAATTTGCTCTTAGTTACAAACTATAATAAAGGGAAGACCATTGATATGCTTTGTACCCTGTCATGACAGCCACACAATTATGATTTATTAAGATACATATCTTTGCCATCAATATACCTTATAATGAAAATATAGTATAAAAGAGAGTATCAAGTGACCATTACTAAAAATTCAAATCTTCTATAACCTTAGAAATACTGTGTAAATAATAATCAACCAAGCATTTCCACCAGTGAGTTGACTGACTGATTTAAAAATTGAATGTAGTTTATTTTATTTCCTTTATTCTCTGTAGTTCCTGTAAATTGGGAGTATATCCAGCAAACCAATGGGGGATCTAAAGGACAAACAACTTGATTTATTCAATAAAAATAAATCACACATAAAATGATGAGGGAATCTATTGATTAAAGAAGACAAAAAAATATAATGGGCAATTGCAAGATGTGGACATTGTATGAATCCTGATTCAAAAGAATAAGCTTTAAAACAGCAGCAAATCATTTATGATAATTCTTATGAGATGATTTTAAATTTAAATAATGGACACTTGATATTAAGTAATTATTTTTCAGATGTGATGATGGTATTATCACTATTAAAAAGGAGTTCTTATCTTTGTGGTTAATTGGTTACCTATTTTGCATAATATTACTGAATGAAATATGTGATGTCTGGGAATTGTTTCAAAATAATATGGAATCAGGAGGAGTGGATGAGGGTGTGGACAGGGCAGTATGAGCCGTGGGTTGATGGTGGGGCAGTGATGGGTACATGGCTGTTCACAATACTGTTCTGTCTACTTTTGTGCATGCTTTAAATATTCTATTATAAAAAGTTTAAATCAAAAACAAATTGAATGTAGATTTGACCAATTTAATCATCACTGCTCCACTAGTACCTCCTGAAAGGTCATTAATTGTGGTGGTGATATATAGGGATGTGGCTTCCTGACTACCAGAAAATGGACCAACATGATCCACAATTGACAGGAGATACAGAACCAATTATTATTAATAGGTCATTTATAACTACTAATGCAAGCTAAATTTTAACAAATAATCTAACAGAAATCTGGGTTCCATATCTAATCTCTTTCAGCTTCCCTATACCCATATCCAAAATTAGGCAAACACATTCAAATCTACGGAGTACAGAATAAGAATATGTAAGATCAATACCTTGGTACTATCTCTGTGGCTAAAGTTATTTCTCAAGCACTGCCCCAAACTCTGGACTTCCCTGTTAGCACAAGTGTTTGGTTGAAGCAGAAGAAAATAAGGTGTCTTTCTAAACATTGGAATTCAAAGGTTTTCATAGCAGCACTCATATTTTTTCAATCTATAGGCCAGTACTGATCTCCCTTCCCGCTGAGCTTTTGAAATTATTGCTTTGGATTACACAGAAAATTTTATCTGGTTGCCCCACTAACACATTTTCTAGAATACATCAGAATGTATCTCTCAAAATGGTAAGACAATGCAATTTTGTCTTAAAAGAGAACTTGAACAATCTGGTAAGTTAATAACTAAAATTCTAATTTCTGTATCGATCAGACCTGGAAACACAAGAATTTGGACAATGAGCTGGTAAATAAAAACAGGAGAGGAAGAAAAGAAAAGTGATACAGTGATACAAAAGGAAGAATAAGACACTGAAGATTGATATTTAATACTTCACAATTTTGTCCCTGCTTTGCTGCCATGTTTGTATGATAGAAGATTCCAGAAAATTTTTAGAGTATTTTAAAGTCTGTCATGCTGAACTTCTCTCTTAAATGTCTATCATTTAATATAAGGATACAGTGTGATATAGTGAAGAATGCAGGCCTGGAATAAGACATGTCTGGATTCAAATCTTCCCTCCCTAATTTTCTGGCATCAAGTCTTAGGAACCCCTCCCAGGGCGTACCTTGGAGCCAACCATCCATTCCACACCACCACCTCGCTCTGCGACATTAAATTCAGGCAGTCCACTCTGTAACCACAACTTCTTATGCCTTCGGACTCACCCACATTCCAAATGTACTTCCTCTCTAAGTTCTTATTTTGCTTTGTCTTATTTTTTATTTGTTGATTTTTTACTAATACATTGCTGTACCTGCCTAGAAAATAACTATTTTTTCTTCTTTGCTCAATTTATTTTCTCTAGGAGGGCAGGGATTATGCTTGTCTTGCTGACCACGCTAGGATAGTAAACCTTTAAAAAACACTCAACACATACTGTTGAAGAACATTACTTAACTTCTCAGATCCTCTTTTTTCCCCTACATGTAAAATATGGATACTGGAGGCCGGGCGCGGTGGCTCACGCCTGTAATCCTAGCACTCTGGGAGGCCGAGGCGGGTGGATAGCTCAAGGTCAGGAGTTCGAGACCAGCCTGAGCAAGAGCGAGACCCCCGTCTCTACTAAAAATAGAAAGAAATTATTTGGACAACTAAAAATCTATACAGAAAAAATTAGCCGGGCATAGTGGCACATGTCTGTAGTCCCAGCTACTTGGGAGGCTGAGGCAGTAGGATTGCTCGAGCCCAGGAGTTTGAGGTTGCTGTGAGCTAGGCTGACACCACGGCACTCTACTCCGGGCAACAGAGTGAGACTCTGTCTCAAAAAAAAAAAAAAAAAAAA
>RJWJ010016848.1:0-33882 GCA_004363605.1 Indri indri | reverse complement strand
TTTTTTCTAGTTTTCATTTTATTTTATTTTATTTTTTATTTCAGCATATTATGGGGGTACAGATGTTTAAGTTACATATGTTGCCCTTGCCCCCTCCTCCCACAAGTCTGAGCTTCAAGAGTGTCCATCCCTCGGATGGTGCGCATTGCACTCTTTGCGTATGCATATACCCGTCTCCTCCTCCCCCCTCCCCCCACCCGACATCCAATAAATGTTATTCTTATATGTGCACTTATGTGTTGATCAGTTAATACCAATTTGATGGTGAGTACATGTGGTGCTTGTTTTTCCATTCTTGGGATACTTCACTTAGTAGAATGTGTTCCAGCTCTATCCAGGTGAATACAAGAGGTGCTATATCACCATTGTTTCTTAAAGCTAAATAGTACTCCATGGTATACATATACTACATTTTATTAATCCACTCATGTATTGATGGACACTCCCATTTGTTTCTTAACCTCTTTGGTTTCAAAATCTACCTCTGCACACTCATTGAATGGATTGCAGCTACCAAACCTAAGGAGTCCTTCAGTTCTAATGTTGCTCCACCCCACCATGACACACATCTAATCAGACACTACTATTCTGCCTCTAAAAAAATGTCTTTGCATTAGGTCTATTTGGCTAGAATGAATGATGTTTCCCAGAATTTCTGTCTTTACATATTCCATCGAAGATGGATTACAAGAGACATTTTAGAGATCAGAAGGCAAAAGTGAACCAGAACCATTTATTTTTCTAATGCTTAGAAGGTCATTATAGGAGTTGTAGAAGGTGTTATAACTCACGCACATGGTCATTACCTGCTGGCATGCCTTATTAGCTTGGGGCATCAGCTTCTCCATCTTCTCCCAGATCTTTCTTCAGCTTCTCCAGCTCCTGGACCAGGGCTTATTTAGGTTCATAAGGAAAAGCATGAGTTTCTCTTCTGACAACACCTACATCGTTGAAGTTAGAAGCAGTAAGACACTTACACAGGTTTCAGCCTATGTTCACAGACTCTATAATAGTTTTTCCTTGGCTGTATCCTTGGCACAGTTTTACTAAATTTGATTATGTGCAAACATGCAAAAACAATCAAAGATAACTTATGACTCTGTTCTACAACTCCACAGAACATAGGATTTGATTATCTCAGATAATCTACATAAAGCCATGGGGCTAATATCACATGCCAGAGTTTGTGTTCAAGATGAGTAGGATTTTATGCCTGTTAGAGGTGTTAACTATGAGAAATGGTGAAGGTGAAAAGGGGTACGATTAAGTGAGGTCCTTCAGAATTACAGCCCTAAATGATGTTAGGATTAGCTACTTTTCCTCATGTTATACCATGCACCATTTCAATGTAGAAAAGTAGCACCCAGTGAAACAGTAGGGCTTAGTGTTGATGAAGGAGTCTGAGCAGAGGGTCTGCTCTTGATTTGTGTCTCCATTACTCGCCAGTTGTGTGACTTTGGGCAAACGTCCCTCTTTCCCTGGGTTTAAAATTCTGCTGCTAGAAAATGAGATAATAATACTATCTATTCCAATACATTGCAGTGAGATATTCAGTAAGTTTGATGCCAAACTTAGATTTTTGAGGGTAATAAAACATTATCAGTGAGAACAAATGACTTGGACATCCTTCGATTTGTCATTTAATAAAAAGGGAGTCCTACGAATAATTTCCCATCTGCCTTTTGTCTATTTCTTTCTTACTTCCTCTCCCTCCTTTTCATCTTCGGAGACTTTTCTGCCTTTAATATTCAGAAATGTCAGAAAATATAGCCCTTTATTGAAGACTCTTGCATTGAACCCAGAAAATGGGACACACCAAGTATTGATTTACTCCAGTGGGTTGATGCCAGCAAATCCGCAGTGGAGAGATACAAGAGAGTTGCTTCTTTGGCTTCCCTTTGCTCATTTCTTCTGGTTCTTTCTCTCTTGGCATCTCCATCTTCCCCACGGCATCCTCTTTTTTCTTAGACTCTGCTCCTTCTGCAGTCATTTTGTTCCATATGGTTTCTTCTTAAAACTGCTTGCTGGTGTTGAGTGATGGAGAGCATCTCAGACAGAAAATGAGGGTAAAGAATTCAGGAAAGATGGTCCCTAGACTGAGAACAATTTACTGAAAAAACAAGCATTTCCACTGTTGTAATTTAGCACAATATTTCAACTCTATTTGTTATGCCAAAAAAAAAAAAGTTTGTTTCCTGTGTCTTTCCAAAGGCCTCTATTATTACTTTATCTTTGTATGGCCCAGACCACCATGGTATGAGTATATAACTTCCCCGAGGAGGAGAAGATAGTAATATTGATTTGTCACATTTTATTTCATTTTTAAGTTACTGAAGTTTTTTATGATTTTGTTGTGATTTTGCTTTTATGGAAAAGGAAAAAAAAGAGAAAGCAGTTTCTATTCTTTTCAGGAAGTAATTTTGTTCATGGTGGACATGAAAGTGAGTGTTTGCAGGCAGGGAATTGCCACATTTTGTCAGCGTGAGGGCCACCTGTGACTCCCGGTGTTTAGGATGGTACATTTAAAAAAATTAAGGGTTAAATAAATAATCGTCTGCCAACTGAAGGGAGTCAGTATTGATGGGACACTGGTGACAGAGGCAGCAAAGGCAGCAGAATGTTGATGAAAGCAACGAACCAGGCAGCACTGATGGCTGCTTCCTGGGCTACTCAGAGCTGCTGATGTCACAGCAATGACTGTGACTGTGGCCCAACCAAAATGGACCTAGCATTCCCCTCAGCTTGACTATGCTTTAGACAAGTTTCTTCCAGACTTTAGGCTCAAGACCTCCCTTTTCCTAAAGTAGTTACTTTAGAAAACTTACAATTGTAATTATCTTCTATCCTTTTCAGATTTATGTAAATCTTCTCCCACACTATTGCCTGTTTTGAAATGTAAACAGCAAGAAAGGTCGTGTCTCAATCTCCCAGTTCCAGTGGGAGGGCAGGAACTAATAAGGGGCTTGCTTTGTTCTAAGATATAGAACTAAGTCCTATATGAATATAAGAGGAAGTTTACTTTTCCTTTGGGTAAGGCCAATTAGCAAACCCAGATGGTCTAGGATCCCCCCAGTCTAGCTCTTAAAAACTCTCCAGCCCCCTAAAATCTCTCTGGGGAGCTGGGTGTCCAGACGAGTCTTGTGCTCTCTCCCCTTTTGCTGGCAATAGTATCAGAGTAACATTAGCTTCTGTCATCTCATCCTGTCAGGTGCATTTTGTCTTTAACAGAACCCACCAGTAGAGTGCAGTGTGTATAACTGGTCACTTAAAGATTTCTCTTTAGGAGCTAAAGCAGGTTGGCAAAGCAACTGGAGCAGCTCCAGATACGGGGGACATCGGGCAGGGAGTTACTCAGACGCTATTTATAATTGGCAGAATAAGACATCCGGGTAAACAGGATTTATTCAGTAACAGTATGTGTGGGGTAAAAAGAACCAGATCTCCTGTGCCATACACATACACTTACGAAAGCATGATTTAATTGAGGCCAGCTATTTAGAAGAAACTCTTTCTCCTCCTGGCTGTGAATGCTCCAAATTGTAGAATAATTTGGAACTCTTTATGGAAAATTTATTGGGCAGCCTTTTATTAATATCTTTGGCTTTTCTTTAACTAAAGAGGAAATCTCCTTTAACTGTGCATCATTAAGGCTTCACATTGGAGCACTTGAAACTCCAGCAAGATCTTCTGACCTGCCTCCTTCAACCCTCTCTTCAACATCTCAGTCCCAGAACTTTTGTCTCCTCTTCTTCTGAGGCTGCATTGCAGAAAGTTTACTTTTCCTCTGCTGACATTCAGCTCACTCTCTCACTCATTTCTCTGGCTGCAGTTATTTCTTCTTTCAATACAAATAATCTCTGCTGAATTTTCTTTTGTGACTGCAATTTCGGTGACAAATATAGAATTAACTGATTGGAATAGAAAAGAGGAAAAAGAAGAGAGAAGGGAGGAGAGAGGGAGGACAGGAGGATTAGGTGTGAGGTTAAAGTTATAAACTAATGGAGGCTTCAGATTGTTACAGTAGGAGGTTAGGTAAGTTGAGGAGTGACATGCACACAGACCAGTAGAGGACAGGCAGGGTAAAAGCATAGAAAAGGAGATTGCTAGTTTTAGACGATGGCAGAGCCGTAGTTCAACATCAGCCATCAACTGGCCCCATGAGGTTTATAAATATTTAGACAAATTTACTTAGACCACAGTGTGTGTGTTCAGTGAAAACAGAGGGTCTTCATTTTGTTTTAGGCTAATTAAGCCTCTGTCTCAAGTCCTCACAAGATGATTAAAGGCAGTGGGAATTCAATTTTTGGTGCTATCACTTTCAAAATGGGCAATTTAAACAGTTTCTTTTATGTAATAGTGAGCCACAAATAGGAAAATGTTTTAATCTTAAAGAATTTCAGTTTCCTAATGCCTTCCTGGCTTCTCTCCAGAATGACACCTGGAAATATAGAAGATAAGTAGTGTTTGGCTTTTAAAGTGGATGCTGAGTGTTTGAGGTTAGCAAAGTTGGTTTCCAAAGCTTGACCGAGGTGACAATCTTTGCCCACCCACTTGCCTCTTGCCTGATAGCCTTTGCAGCTGAGGAATGTGGCTTTGCAACCTGAAGTCTGGAGTCTCCCAGGTAGGTAGAAGCTTGGAATTGCTTCCTGACTAACTAAGGCCTACCTGTGATCTTGCTCACTAAAAAAAAAAAATCAGATTTCATTTGGATATATGATGCCATCGAATGAGGCATCCAAATGAGTGTGGAAAATATTATCCATTTGGTGTTTTTTTGTTCAGAATTTTACTGGGTACCACAGAACTATAAGATTAGTGAAATAGTGTTTCTAGTAAGGCAATATAAACTCAGGAAGAATAGTTCTTTCTAAGTTCTGACACAAATTCAACGTGCACCGGAGGTTGCAAAAGTGGCAGTGTTACAAAGACTTAACTAGAGGCTATCGACATGTGTATTTGTTGCTGCCTGATTGTTTGATTCCTTCTTTTTTTTTTAGCTGCTCAACTTTAGAGAAGTGACTTAACCTCTCTGGTTTTCATAGTCCCCCTGTGTAAAATGAGTATCATAATAGCACAAATCTCATAAGATTGTAATGAGGATTAAGTAAGTTTAAGACATATACAGCACTTTAACAGTGCCAGTCCTTTTGTAAGCAATCACTGTTAGACATCATTGCCATCAAAGTTGTCACTGCCACTGTTGTTTTTGTTATTTTTATGACTCAGCTGTCAGTTGTAGAACAAAGGATTCAGAAAATTTTCCATGTGATGCCTTTTCATGATACAGAGAAGTCATATATGACCAGGACAGCCCACTCCATGTGACCCACATAATTTATCTAGCCCTGGCTCTTTTTCAGGTAAAGCCCCAATAGTCTATTAATTTATGAAAAGATAGAGAATTCAGAGCAACAAGTACAGGACTTGGAGTGAGAAGTTGTGAACATGGGTCTGATCCTGCTTTCTGTTCATCAAGCAATTTCTGGAACTTGTGTAAACTTCTCTGTAAAATGATTGCCTCGCCTGACAAATAATTTTGATAGGATCAAGTGTGATAATATATAATTATATATTGTAAACTATAAAGTCCTACAAAGATTGTCAGTATTCATTTAAAAATCACTCATAAAGTGCTTACCCTAATTAACCTTGAGAATTATTGTTATGATTTTTTTCTTCAACACAATTATAAATTTTTAATCCTAACTATTTACTTCTAATAAGAGTTGGCAAGAAAAGCAATGAAAGAGAAAAGCCCTGAATTCTTAAAGCTGATGGACACATTGTTATTAACCAGAGGAGGAAATCTATTGTGAGAATTTATCATCAAGCCTCATGAAGCATAAGAAACCACTTTTAAATTTGTTTTTATCAACCTCAGTTCAAACCTACGATACAGAGACACAAACAGACAAAATATGTTCCTGCAAGTTTGCTTTGTCCTAAGGGAGAAAATAAATTTGTTCTGGTTTGTTTGTACTTTCCTGGAGATCTGCATTGAGTAAAGATTTTAATAGTTTACCAAAGGACTCCAAGAACCTGTTAAAATAGCAATACCAGTAAACTAAATTTTGCTTGTTTGTCTTTTGATGTTTGTGATCTAATTGGGATCCCAGATTATTTTTCAAGAACGTATTTCCTTTCACATTGTATTTGTAAGTCTTTAACATGAAATGAAGAATAACATCTATTTGATGTGTACTGCACAGTCATGTTCCTGTTACAGACAGCAGATTTAGTAAGCCTATCCTAAGACTAAGATGGTTCACACACAGTTATTATGTGGCATTTGAAATAAGTAATTCACTGGTTTTAAAGCCCAGTAATTCTCAGCGAACTACGTTTCCCATATAATTTTGCCATCTGCAGTATCCTGGCCTGACTGTAAATCCAAGTACTGAATCAAGAAGAGGAGCCACAATAACATAAACAGATGCTACGCACTTGCTATGGTTTGAATGTGTCCCCTTCAAAATGCCCTTTGAAACTTGATCCCCATTGCAGTGGTATTAAGAGGTGGGACCTTTCTGGAAGTGATTAAGCCACGAGGGTTCTGCCCTTATGAATAGATTAGTGCCTTTTAAAAGGGCTGCAGGGAACTAGCTCAGGACCCTTTGTTCGCTCTTCCACACTTCCTCCACGTGAGGACACAGCAAGAATGTCCTCACCAGACACCAAATGCTAGCGCCTTGACCTTAGACTTCCCAGCCTCCACAACTGTAAGAATTAAATTTGTGTTGTTTATAAATTACCCAGTCTCAGGCATTTTGTTATAGCAGCATGAATGGATTAAGTGAACACTTTTTTTCACGTAAAACATATTATGAAGATTTTTAGTTTCTTGGATATCAATAAAATATTTTGCAATGTAACTATCTATTATCAAATAATGCACAGAAAATGATTTAAAAATCAAATAGCTTTACAGACTTAATTAAAAAACAAGCAAACCACAGTTCCTTGCCCCTTGCCTTCTCCCACCTTCCCAGTCCTCGATTTCCACTCCACAGTAGTAACCACCTGCAGCTCATTTAGCTCTAATTTAGCTCTTCTATTTGTCCCTATTCTTATAGAATATGCTTGGTCTGAGTTTGGAAAGTTTTTTTTTTTTTTTAATTCACATGTAGATATAATCTACTAACCTTACATTATATTCATATGTCAATATTATCTACTAACCTTGCATGGTATACTCTAGGTATGATAACTATGTTCTGTTATTTAGGCTTTCATTCTTAAAATACCTAAATTTTCCTTCAAAGATATATATCACTGGATATTTATTATTTTTTATTGTTATTGGAGATTTTTTTTCTTATTCGGAATTAATGCTGTTTCTTTTAAATTCCTCTTTTTTGTTGGTTTTGGTCTCTGTCTTTCATGCCACAAATTTTCTTGTCTACACTCTTAAGAATGAAGCACTGAAAAGCTAATTGGAAACTCTGGGTATACGGCAGGGATTTCTAGATAGCAAGCGACATATTAATGTGAACCCCCCCCCACCTTTGAAATTGTTGGAGGGTCTCTGATTTTCAAAATCTATGAATTCTTTTTTTCTTTGGGATGTTAAATTCCCCTGAGGCAATTCTCAAATCTCACGACCCCGGGGGAGAATCTCACCAACATCCTGAGAGCAAACTGGGAGAGTGGCATGAGTGTAGTGGCTTGGAATACAGTCCTTTAATTAATCTCTCTGTTTCAGTTTTGCCTCCAGTCTCCCATAGTACCTCGAGTTCCCAGATCCATAGTTTCTCGGGCCCGGTATCTACAGAGAGTTAGCTGCCAGGCTTCTACCGGATGGGGAAGGGTTCTTTCTTTGCTGTGGAGTGGATGGGAAAGCAGCTGGTAGGCTAAGTGTTTTCAATTCCACTCGCACTTTCAGGACTCTTTGGTGTCTTCATTGAACCTTTCTGGATTTTGCAGGTAAGTCATCTTGCAGCTGGGGGTTTCTCCACTATCAGCTTCAGTTTCTGATTCTGCTAAGTTAGCTACCACCTTTCCATCTGCTTATCAGTTTCTATAACGCTGCTGTCATTACTTCTCCTTTTCTTTTTTACTTAGAGTATATTCCCTTTGAAAATGTATTCATTGTCAATTTAAAGGGGTTTGGAAGGCAACGGAGGTTAACGTGTGTTTAATATACCATGTTTAAACAGAAGTTCACAGTATCTTGCATGGAATCTAAGCACAATCATTCAGATGTAATATGGAAGAAAGAAACTCAGAAATTATAAAAGTTAACTGGCAGAACTTTTGATAGTTATTTCCTGTTTAAACACTATTCATACCTACAGTTTTTTCATTTGCTTGTTTTTGGTATCCAACTCTTAATATTTTGGAGAAAACTTTAGCTATGTGGCCAATAGCCAATGAATACTTGCTTTTCTCTCTTTCTGCATTTATAAAGTAATCTATCCTTTCTACTCCACTGCCAGAATCTTTTAGAATCCAGGGCATGATACTAATTATCAAATTCTGTTCTACTCAGAGTGTCCTTTATTTGGCTATTTTGAAGTTTTATTTAAGGGGTGGTCATTGTCCTTCAGTGAACTCCTCCACTTGTGTTCGCAGTGTCTTCCCCTTTCCTAGACTGTAAAACTAGAGTCGTCCACTGTTGAACCAGAAAACAAAGGCTGCAAATGCTTCTGTATTAAATTTAAAAACCAACGGTAATGTAGCAGGTAGATTCAAATTAAAAATTTGTAGAGAGTGTTTTCCTATTCCCTCAATAGATCAAAAGTACTAAAGTAAAAAGAACAACAACAACAACAACAAAGGTAGAAAGGAGAGAAAGAGGAAGAAAACGTCAAGTCAAAGAGGAAAGCTTGAGATCAGCAAGCCCAGAGGCCCCCATGGAGCCCCTGCTCAATATGACCAGAAGTCCTGTCATCACGAGCCTTTTTTCTTGCTGCTGCCTGGTAAGAACTACCATGAAGTGCAGCCAGAGAGCCACCAACATGCAGCGATGCTATCTGTGGGCATAGACAGTCCTCATTTAAGTGGCTTAGAACACTCATGAGACTCCTGGAATTGAAGTTGAGATATAGAATGAAGCACTGTAAATAGATTATTCTAGTAAAAAGTCAATTAAGAATTAAATTATTCTTTTCTCTATCTTTCTAAGGATCTTGGCCAACTTCTCTCAGTAACAGATTCCCAAAGTATAGTTCATGGATTTTTACACCAGAATTATCTGGTTTTAAGTGTTAAAATGCATGTCTCATAGCCCTACATCAACCCGTCTCAGCAGAATAGCTGGGTTGGAGCCCAGGGATCTGCATTTTAAAGAAACAGCCAAGATTGGCGGTATGCACACTGAAGTCTTAAAGCATCTGCTATGATTGTTATCTCTTCTTTGACTGATTTCCAGGAGAGAGAAGAGTATTTATATTAATTAATGAAGAAATGCAAATGTTTCTGTTTGCTGGTTGGTAGATTTTGACTTACATTTGTATTACGGACTTTCACTATCTGGTCTAAACTTTAATCTCCTACACATGACCTTTTTAAATGATTATTCCTAACTATAAATTCCCTACCTATTTATTCATCCATTCATCCATCTCTCTCATTCATTTGTTCATTCATGAATTTAACAGATATTTTTCAACTAGAATTATGTATTAAACACTAGGTTAGTAGACAATGACCATAAAAATAAAACTATAAGCAAGAGAAACATAGAAGAGAGGGTGAGGGTTTAGGGAATACATATGCATACACGACACACACACACACACACCTGAGGATGGATCCTAGATATGTTATTCTTAAGATATATGAATTCAGGCAAGTGGGTTTAATCTCTACATGTTTATATCATCAACTGCAATAGAGAAATAATGATTTTTACTATGCAGGGCAACTATGAACAGTAAGTCACGTAACCGATACAAACTATGCCATGTGGTGATGCTAGGGCTTGTTCTTGCTGTATTATTAGTATAATCATGGCAAGTATTATTCTGGTACTCCTTGTACAATTTCCCTCTGCAGAACTCCAGTGGCTGAGGATTTGAGCCTGACATACCACGAAAGCTTTAGCCTAATAGGGATTTCTTCCGGTTGTGGAATGTAGAACTTGGGAATGATATCGAGAAAAAACACACTATCACGTTTTTACATCAGTAATAAAGTAGGCATTTAGGAATCAACTTAAAACTCTAAAAAGAGTAAAATAAGAAGAGGAAGGTAATGTGTGAACCTAAGAGCACTGGCAAATGAGGGACCTGTTGAATAAAGAGATTCAGAAAGATAAAGACTGAAGAAGTTCTCTGAGCCTAACTTTCAACATTGTTTATAATGTTTATGTGGTGCAATCAATGTGGGCAGAGAAGGGAGTAGCAATGAAAAGAACTTTTTCCCTCATGTATTAACAATTCTTAGCCCAGTAAAGGAAAAAAAAAACCATGAAGATGAATGATATGCCACATAGAAATGTGATAAAAGAAATACATATAAAGTATTATGAAACCACAGGAAAAAAACAGTTAAATGTAGAGATCGCATACAAAATACCTGTTGTAGAAATGTTACAAACACAAACCCAATTCTAATATTTGCAAAGCTCATGTAAGAATGCAAATATTTGTCTAAATACTTAAAAATTATAAATCAAGCTAAACAAATTTATACTAAATATCTTTTAGATTCTTGCTGTCAAAAACATGGACCTCTATAACATATGGAAAGCCAGATATAAATTTAAATTCCTTGAACTTCAGTAAGTTCCTTTTGAGAACTTGGTGGTACAGCCATAACAGGACCTGAGCTTCCAATTCCAAAAGCTCCTTTTCTGTTATTATCGCAGGCTCAATCTGCACAGAAAAGATCTGTGGACATCCCACCCACCCTGTTCAACTTCTACCCATCACCATTCTCGAAAGTCGCCCCTTGTCTACTTGCCATTCCTTGGGATGTGCATACCATTGGGTCAAGATGTTTGACGAGGGAATTCTGTATTTCTGGGTACACTGGGCATGTCAGGGGCTGGGGGAAAGGAGAGCAGGGCTCACTAAAACATGGGATCTATGGCAAGATACCTTCTTTCCTAGGCTAGGTTTTAAACAAATGTTCCACAAAAGACTTGAGTATTGATGAGATAAATATGAGTCTGAAAAATGAATAAGAAGGAGACGGATTCTGAAGGAGAAACAAAGGCGTTTCTGAGCAAAAGGAACAGCATGAGCAAAAGCACAGAGATGGAAAAGAATGGTTTGTCTTGAAAGGGTTAGCTGGACATGCCTCACAGGAAAGCCCTCTCCACACCCGATTTGGTGCACAGCATTGCACTGCAGTCTCTAGAGGGAGTCACAGTCAAGGACTCAGGCCCTTATTGTATATCTACATTCCTAGCCAATGCGGTACTTTTCCATTCCTAGCCCATTCCCTGCTTCTTCCTCCCAGCCTCTAGGTCCAAAAAATGGCAAGAGCCTTCTCTTGAGGCCTCCCTGGCTCTCTGGGTGCTGTGCTAGTGAGAGGATCCTCCCTGTAGCCCCATGCATTTTAGCCCTGACACCTCTTACCTCTGACCCTCACCCAGTGTCCTTACTCGGGAAAAAAAAAATGCTGTTGTATGATTCAACTTTCTTATACGGTTAGGAAATGCTCTTTTTACTTCTCCTCAACCCTTGGTTCTCTTGGTACATAAGAAAGTAGTTTTATTTTACAGCATTATTAAGAGGAGTCTCTTCTATATATTGAGAAATGTTATATTTACCAAGAGCCAGAGCCTAAAGGCACTTCAAAGATTACTGAGTCAATACTTCCAGCAATGCACCCTTGTGACACTTTCTTTATTAAAAAGAACTTTGGAGAAAATTCACACAAATGTCATGTTAAGTGCAACAAATGTTCAAAAGGAAACTCAGTAACCAAAGGCAAGTTTCACTTAAGGGTTAATACAAAAGTAAGCATTATTGGAAGGAACTGTACAAACAAAGTGATCATTATCTTTATAAAAAGGAAAAAAGAAGGGAGATGTTGCAGTGCAGAAAAAATTAAAAATTTAATTTTAAGATAATCTGGTACTGCTCATGGATAAGTCTGCTCTTGTCTCTTTTTCCGGGTATTAGCCATAAGGAAAAGAAAAGGCCCCAATTTAAACATATAACTTTCCTTCTGCCAGAATAATTTTATGCCTATTAAAACTTCCTGATTATTAGTAAGTGCCAGAAATTTCTTATTCTCATTTAGACTTTATTTCTCTGGCTTTCCATCTGCTCTGGCTCTTCTTTTTTTGGCAAGATAATTGGCTTTTTTGACATACGATCCTGTTCTTCTACCTCTGCCTTAAAACTAGAAGATACATTATAGCCGAAATAAGCCTGACCTAAGCTCATATCATGTCTAGGCAGGGGCGGGGGAGATACCCCTGGGTCTATTTGGAAAATAGAGGCACAGAGCAGCTTTCATCTCTAGACATCCTGGTTCTAAGAGTCCCAACTAAGATGACTCAGAGATTTAAACACAAGTTATATATATGAGATTCAAGTCCTCACCAACATAGCATATAGGCACAAATGGGTTTGGAGGCCAAACTCAGAATAAAAATAAGGAAAAAGGGATAGGTTTTTAAAGAAATGGACCAGGCTTATGGGATGGCGTGATGATTTGAATGAGTCCTCGAAGTTGATATGTTGAAAATTTAATCCCCAGTGCAACAGTGTTGAGAGGTGGAAATTTTAAGAGTTGATTAGGTCATGAGGGATCTGCTCTCATTAATATGTCATTATTGTGAGAATGGATTTAAAAGCATGTTTAGCCCTCTCTTGCTCTCTCTTGCACTCTCCCATCCCTGTCTTCTACAATGGTATGATGCAGCAAGCCGGCCCTTACCTGATACGGACACCTTGATGTTGGACTTCCCAGCTGAGGGTCTTCTGGACTTATTACTCCAAACAAGTTTCAGATGTCAGCTATAGATGAGATAGAAGTGTTTAAATGTGACAAAGCTTGGTTCTCTTTAGAGCAATGATTGTGAGCCCAAACGCCTACAGGGAACAGATATATAAATGAATGAAGCAGATCCTGTATAAGAGCATTATAACCACATTGGGTAATTAATTGGTGAAAACTGGCAAAATAAAGAGCACTCGCATTGTTTAGTGAGAACAGCTGCTACTCAGGTGCAGGCAATTATCGCCATTTGGCAATAAGGCCAATGTTTCCATCTGAAGATTTATGAGGAGCTAAATATCTAAAATTTTAGGTGAAATCTCCCGTTAAAAATGTTAGCAGAAATTAAGAAGAGAAAAAACAATACTCCATGCGGAATAATGAAACAAAGTCTGCATTTGGTTGCAAACTACGAGTTCGAGAGGTATATTTAGATCATTAGTAAATCTGAGTCGGGAAGTCAAAGTATGACCTTGACCATTAGGAAATCTCTGTGAGCATTGGCTTAATAAAGGCTCAGTAATGTTAGCAGTTATTAAGCTGTTATTAGAATAGAAAGGCTTTCCCCCACCCCACTGGTTTCCATATGGATAGAATTTTCTTAAGCACATACCTGACCTTTAAGCGTACTATTACTCACTTCAGCCCAAAGGGTAGTGAAGTGATACTTGCTTAGTGAGCATAGGAGCAAGAATTCAGTATGCATAGCCCTGCCCTTCCTTTCTCCCTCTTGTAATAGACTGCTCCTTGAACAAAAGTAGCAACCATTGTTTCTCCAGGTACTTCACCATTTGGAAAATTGCTGCCAGAGAACTGCGTGGCTTGCCAAGAATGATTGAAATGCACTCAGAGCTTTCTGTTCTCCTTAATGAAAGCCTGCCCTAAAGGGAAGCTCTTCTGTCACACCCTAATTGACTTGGGCTTGACCAGGGCAAAGGCTATTTAATAAAGACATGATAGATTTCTCCAGGAATGATACTGAAACAACTGAACTTCCGATGCAAAAATAAACCAAAAGTTGAATCTATATACTTTTGGCGAAACTAACCCAAAATAAATCATAGACTTAAATGTAAAATGCGAAACTATAAAGCTTCTAGAAGATAATAAATGAGAAAATTTGGGTTTGGTAAAGAGTTTTAAACATTACTACCCAAAGTACCACAAAATAAAATACAGGCAAAACTCAAAAGATATTGGGGGTTTGGTTCCAGGTCACTATAATAAAGCAAATATCACAATAATGTGAGTCACACAAATGTTTTGCTTTCCCAGTGTATATTTACTATATTGTAGTCTATTAAGTGTGTAATAGCATTATGTTTTAAAAAACAGACATACCTTAATTTAAAATTATTTATTACTAAAAAATGCTAATGATCATCTGAGCCTTCAGCAAGTTGTAATCTTTTTGTTGGGGAGGAACTTGCATCGGTGTTGATGGAAGCTGACTGATCAGGGCAGTGGTTGCTGAAGGGTGGGGTGGCTGTGGCAATTTCTTCACATAAGGCAGCAGTGAAGTCTGCCACATTGATTGACTTTTCCTTTCATGAAAGATTTCTCCATAGCATGCCATGATGTTTGATAAAATTTTATACACAGAACTTCTTTATAAATTGAAGTTAAACCTTTCAAACCCTACCACTGCTTTATCAACTAAGTTTATGGAATATTCTAAATACTTTATTGTCATTTCAACAATGTTTACAGCATCCTCATTAGGAATAGTGGATTCCATCTCAAAAAACAATTTCTTTGCTCATCCATAAGCAGCAATTCCTCATTCATTCAAGTTTTATCATGAAGTTGCAGCAATTCAGTCACATCTTCAGACTCTACATCTAAATTTAGTTCTCTTGCTATTTCAACTACAACTGCTGTTATTTTCTCTACTGAAGTCTTGACCCCCTCAAAGTCATCCATGAGCTTTGAATTTATTTTTTAACAAACTCTGTCAATGTTGATATTTTGACCTCTTCTTATGAGACATAAATATTCTTTTTCCCCCCTTTGGTGGTATAATTCTTTTTTTTTTTTTAATTTCAGAATATTTCAGAATATAACAGGGGTGTAAATGTTTCGTCTACATGAATTAGTTTTGTAGAATTTGAATAAAAGTTATCAGTGTGTCCATCACAAGGTAGTGTACATTGTACCTATTAGGTGTGATTTTACCCAGCTTCTCCTTCCCCCTCCCACCGGCTTGATTTCCATTGAGTTTTACTTCCATATGTGCACGTGAGTGTAGATCAATTAATTTCAATTTAATGCGGTGTTTGTTTTTCCATTCTTGCCATACTTCACTTAGGAAAATAGTCTCCAGTTCCATCCAGGTTGTTACAAAAGTTACTAGTTCACCATTTTTTTTTAAATGGCTGAGTAGTACTCCAAAGTATACATACACTATATTTTATTAATCCACTCATGTATTGATGGGCACTTGGATTGATTCCACATCTTTTCAATTATGATTGTGCTGCAATAAACATTTGAGTGCAAGTGTCTTTTTGATGAAATGTTTTTCCCCCTCATTGGGTAAATACCCAATAGTGGGATTGCTGGATCAAATGGTAGGTCTACTTTTAGTTCTTTGAGGTATCTCCATATTACTTTCCATAGAGATTGTAGTAGTTTGCAGTCCCATCAGCAGTGTATGAGTGTTCCTATCTCTCTACATGCATGCCAACATTTGTTGTTTTGGGACTTTTTGATAACAGCCATTTTCACTGGAGTTAGGTGATATCTCATTGTGGTTTTGACTTGCATTTCCCTGATGATTAGAGATGTTGAGCATTTTTTTATGTTTATTGGCCATTAGTCTATCTTCTTTTGAAAAGCTATTGTTCATGTTTTTGCTCACTTTTTTATGGAGTTGTTTAATTCTTTCTTGCTAATTTGCTTGAGGTCTTTGTAGATTATGGTTATTGACCCTTTATTGTATGTATAGCATGTAAATATTTTCTGCTATTCTGTAGGTTGTCTATTCACTCTGTTGATTGTTTCCTTGGCTGTGTGGAAGCTCTCTAATTTAATCATGTTCCATTTATTTTTTTTTTTCTGTTGCTGTGATTGCCTTTGGGGTCTTTATCATAAATTCTTTGCCTAGGCCAATATCTAGAAGAGTTTTTCCAACATTTCCTTCTAAAATTCTTATGGTTTCATTTCTGAGGTTTAAGTGTGCTATCCATCATGAGATGATTTTTGTGAGAGGTAAGAGGTGTGGATCCTGTTTCAGTCTTCTACATGAGGCCATCCAATTTTCCCAGCACCATTTATTGACTAGGGATTCTTTTCCCCCGTGTATGGTGTTGTCTGCTTTGTGAAAGATCAGATGGCTATAAAAGGATGGTTTTATATCTATATTCTCTGTTCTGATCCATTGTTCTATATCTCTGTTTTTGGGCCAGTACCATGCTGTTTTCATTACTACAGCCTTGTAGGAGAGCCTGAAATCTGGTAAAGTGATGCCTCCCAATTTTTTTCTTTTTGTTTAAGGTTGATTTGGCTATTCAGGCTCTTTTCTGGTTCCATACAAAACATAGAATTATTTTTTCTAGGTCTGAAAAAAATGATGTTGGTATTTTAATGGGGATTGCGTTGAATCTTTAAATCAATTTGGGTAGTATAGACATTTTAACAATGTTGATTCTATCAATCCATAAACATGATATGTTTTTCCATTTGTTTACATCCTCTGTGAATTCCTTCCTCAGTGATTCATAGTTCTTCTAGAGTTCTTTCAACTCCTTGGTTAAATATATTCCTAAGTATTTTATTTCCTTTGTTGCTATTGTGAGAGATAGGAGGGACCCTGTAGCTCCCAGGGGGCTACTTGATCTCTACTCCCACTGAATTGGGAAGAGGAGCAAGGTAGGTCATGGCTGGATTGTGAGAGCCTGAAAGGTTTTGCAAAGCCTCAGTGGGGCTCAGAGGTTGCTATTCCAGATGTTATGGGATGTCGGTGGTATGAAGTTTAGGGCAAGCCCTCCAAACCCAAACCAGGAAGGCTGTTCCCAAGGAAGGGGTCTAAACGCTTGAGTACTAAGGCTTCCCAGCTGGCTTTTTCCACCCTAGTGCAATTTTTCTGCAGGGAGGAGTGAGTGCCCTCCCTAATCACTGGTCACTAGAAACCCACAACACACTCCCATAAGATCAGTCTACATGAGTTCCCTCACTACCTGAGACAGGCTCTGGAACTTCCCCCCAGGCCATGTGTCTGACCCACTGGCTTGCATCTCTGCCAAATGCTGGCAGAGAGGGGGTTCCCCAATTGTGCACCCCTGTTCCACCACAAGACCTCAAGGGGAGAGTAGTAGGCCTCTGTATCTGCAGGAGCCTCAGCCAGGGGCACGCTCCTAGCAGAGAGAAGCAGCCACTCACGAATTTCTTGGCTTGAGCTGCACTCCCTATTTTAATGAGTGGGGGCACAGGCCACTGCTCCCATTCTGAGGCATTCGCTTGCCATGGGAACTAGGAGCTAGGCTATTTCTTTCCAAGTGCCACACCCCTATCCAATGTGGTGTTTCTCTAGTGGGATTGGAGATGGTCACACTGACAGATCCTTGTTTTTCAGCACCCCTCCACACTCTCACGTGGGATATGTCTGCAAGGGTTTCTTCACTACCTGAGTCCAGGACTAAGACCTCTCCCCTGCATCCCCCTGCACCACTCTCGTGACGGGAGGTGGGGAGGGCGCCAATAGGACCAGCCCACATGTCTAAGCTGCCAGTGCACCAATTCTGCAAAACTCTGGCAGGCAGGAAGCTCCCAAATTGTGGTAGCTCTGCTCTCCATGGCAAGCTCAGATGGGAGTGTGCACTTGCTGAACAAAAGCAGCTGTTCCTGAGCTTCTAAATTCAGAGTACTCCTGTGTTTGCAATGGGTGGGGGAGGAGTCATGGCTACCAATAGGCCAGAGCACAAATTATTTTCTCTAATGCTGTGAATTGGGGAGGTGCAGAGGAGGAAGTGTCTAGGTACAAGAAAGCTGGCACTCTGGTCTCTCGTGGCACTCTCCCGTGGGGTTTCCCTTATGGACACCCAAACAGTTGGGGTTCACTGGTTCACCTCACTATTTCTACTTAGCTGTTGGCCTGGGCTCGTGGAGGGTGTCCTGCTGTTCATTGAAGGCACCCAGGTTGGGGAGGGAAACCCCTTACCCTTTCACTGGGCTCTGAGCCTCTCTGGGTTTGATCCATCCTGCTATCTTCTCCTCTCTGTCTTATTCTTTCTCAGCTTCACAGTTTTTCTCTATGGGGTCCCCAGATGTCTCTGTTCTCTCTCTCTGTGATCAGCACCTGAGCTGTGACTCTTCCACTGTCCTCAGTCCAATATTCTACCCTCCAGCCAGTATAGTTCTACAAGCAGTGTCTCTAGTTGGCCATCTTGGCTCTCTTCAGTGGTATAATTCTAAGATCTCTCCAGACAGTCTCCCTAAGCCCTCAGTGGGACTGAGGAGACATTTATATGGGGGATCCAGATCACCCCATACAATTCTGTTAGGGAGGAATATGGAGGCCAGGTGAGAAAGAGAGTCGGGCTTGCTTCAGTCTCAGTGTGGGTTGTAATTTGCTGCAGTGGTCATGCCCCTCCTAGGTGGAATTATGAGTCATAAATATTCTCAATGACACCTAAAATGGTGACTTCTTTCCAGAAGGTTTATAATACTTTGCTCATATCCACTAGAATAATCTGGTTATAGCCTATGGCAGTTATAGCCTAATGAAATGTATTTCTTAAATAATAAGACTTGAAAGTCTAAATTAATTCTTGATCCATGGGCTATAGAATGAATGTAGTGTTAGGCATGAAAACAACATTAATATCCTTATACATCACCATCAGAGCTCTTCGATGTGCATTGCCAATAGAAAGCAATATTTTGAAAGAAATCTTTTTTTGTGAGCAGTAGCTCTCAACATTGGTCTTAAAATATTCAGTTAACCATACTGTAAACACATGTGCTATAATCCAGGCATTGTTGTTCCATTTATAGAGTGCACGCAGAGTAGATTTAGCATAAGTCTTAATGGCTCTAGGATTTTCAAAATAGTAAATGAGCATTGGCTTCAACTTAAAGTGACCAGCTTCATTAGCCCCTAACAAGAGAGTCACCCTATCCTTTGAAACTTTAAAGCCAGACATTGACTTTGACTTTCTAGTTATGAGAGTCCTAGATGGCATCTCTTTCTGATAGAAGACTTTGTCATTTATGTTGAAAATCCCTATTATTTTGTGCAGCCACTTTCACCACTTACCTTAGCTGGATATTCTGGAACTTACTGCAGCTTGTACATCAGCATTTGCTGCTTTACCTTGCACTTTTATGTTATGAAGATGATTTATTTCCTTAAACTTCATGAACCAACTTCTGCTAGCATCAGACTTTCCTTCTACAGCTTCCTCGCCTCTCTCAGCCTTCATAAAATTTAAGAGAGTTAGGGCCTTGCTCTGGATTAGTCTTTGGTTTACAGGAATGTTGTGGCTGGTTTGATATTCTATCCAGACCACTAAAACTTCCTCCATGTCAGTAATAAAGCTGTTTTTCTTTCTTATCATAAGTGTCTTCACTGGAGTAGCATTTTTAGCGGCATTGAAGAACTTTTCCTTCGCATTCACAATTTGGCTATCTGTTTGGTGTAAGAGGCCTAGCTTGGCCTGTCTAGCCTTTGGACATGCCTTCCTCATTAAGCTTAATCATGTTTAGCTTTTGATTTAAAGTGAGAAATGTGAGACTCTTCACTTTCACTTGTACATTTTAAGACTGTAAGGTTTCTCACTGGCCTACTTTCAATATTATTGTGTCTCAGGGAATTGGAGGCCCAAGGAGAGGGTGAGAGAGGGGAGAATGGCCAGTCAGTGGAACAGTGAGAACACACACATTTATTATTATTTATTATCTTATATGGGTGGGGTTTATGGTGCCCCCAAACAATTACAATAGTAACATCAAAGATCACTGAATAGAGATCACCATAACAAATGTAATAATAACGGAAAAGTTTGAAAGATGATCAAAATGTGACATAGAGACATAAAGTGAAAACATGCTGCTGAAACAGTGACACTGATAGACTTGCTCAATGCAGGGTTGCCACAAACCTTTAACTTGTAAAAAGACACATCTGTGAAGCATAATAAAGTGAAGTGTGATAAAAAGAGGCATGCCTGTATTGATAAATTAGACTTCATTAAAATTAAAAGCTTCTGCTCTGTAAAAGACACTTTTAAGCAAATGAAAGGACAAGCCATGTGTTTCATAAAATGAAAATATTTGAAGAAAACATATCAGATAAGTGACATATCCAAAACATACAAAGAATTCTTAAAATACTGCAATAAGAAAGTAGGCAACCCAACTCAAAAAATGAGCCAAAAATCAAAAAAGACACCTCACCAGAGACAATATACATATTGGCAAGCAAGCATATGAAAGAATATTCAATATTATATGTCCTTAGGGAATTGCAAATTCTCTAGTTTCCACTATTTGGTTTACTAACCTAGAGTTGCTCTATAACATACTCATGAAGCAGTCCAAATTCTTGGCTTTGTTTTTTCTGTTTGAGTGGTTAATAGACATATAGCCATAGGTCTTTTAATTAATTTGGCTGTTTCCTTTCTTCGAGACTTATTCTTTTTTTTTATGTCAGCCTATTATGGGGGTACAGATGTTTAGGTTACGTATGATGCCCTTGCCCTCCCTTCCCCCACCCCCCCGAGTCCAAGCTTCAAGCGTGTCCATCCCCCAGGTGGTGCGCATCACACTCATTGTTTGTGCATATGCCCGTCCCCTCCTCCCGCCTCCCCCCCGCCCGACATCCAATAGGTGTTATTCTTATATGTGCACTTAAGTGTTGATCAGTTAATACCAATTTGATGGTGAGTACATGTGGTGCTTATTTTTCCATTCTTGGGATACTTCACTTAGTAGAATGTGTTCCAACTCCATCCAGGAGAATACAAGAGGTGTTATATCACCATTGTTTCTTAAAGCTGAATAGTACTCCATGGTATACATATACCACATTTTATTAATCCACTCATGTATTGATGGACACTTGGGTTGTTTCCATATCTTTGCAATTGTGAATTCTGCTGCTATAAACATTCGGGTGCAGGTGTCTTTTTTATAGAGTGTCTTTTGTTCTTTTGGGTAGATGCCCAGTAATGGGATTGCTGGATCAAATGGTAGCTCTACTTGTATCTCTTTAAGGTATCTCCATATTGCTTTCCACAGAGGTTGCACTAGTTTGCAGTCCCACCAGCAGTGTATGAGTGTTCCTATCTCTCTGCATCCATGCCAACATTTATTGTTTTGGGACTTTTTGATAAAGGCCAGTCTCACTGAGATAAGTGATATCTCATTGTGGTTTTGATTTGCATTTCCCTGATGATTAGAGATGTTGAGCATTTTTTCATATGTTTTTGGGCCATTATTCTATCTTCTTTTGAAAAGTTTCTGTTCATGTCCTTTGCCCACTTTTTGATAGGGCCGTTTGATTTTTTCCTGTTGATTTTCCTGAGTTCTAAATAGATTCTAGTTATCAGTCCTCTATCGGATTTGCAGCATAACAACATTTTCTCCCATTCTGTGGGTTGTCTATTTGCTCTTGTGATGCTTTCTTTGCCTGTGCAGAAGCTTTTTAGTTTGATCAGATCCCATTTATTTATTTTGGTTGTTGCTGTGATTGCCTTTGGGGTCTTCTTCATAAATTCTTTGCCTAAGCCAATGTTTAGAAGAGTATTTCCAACATTTTCCTCTAGAATTCCAATAGTTTCACTCCTTAGGTTTAAAACTGTAAGCCAGTGTGAGGTGATTTTTGTGAGAGGTGAAAGATGTGGATCCTGATTCAGTCTTCTACATGTGGCTATCCAGTTTTCCCAGCACCATTTATTGAATAAGGATTCTTTTCCCCAGTGTATGTTTTTGTCTGCTTTGTCAAAGATTGATGGGTATATGAGGATGGTTTTATATCTGGGTTCTCAGTGCTGTTCCACTGGCCAATGGCTCTGTTTCTGTTACTCTTGAATGCTTTAAAAGGTCGGCAATCAAACAGGTGGGAGGGGGGATGAGGGGATGGGTAAAATCATATCTAACTGGTACAATGCACACTATCTGGTGATGGGCACACTTATAACTTTGACTCAAATTGCGCAAAAGAAATTCAAGTAGCCAAAACATTTGTACGCCCATAATTTTCTGAAATATAAAACAGAAAAAAAACCACCATGTGAGTGCTCTCCAGAGGTTTAAAATATAAATATTGGTATAGCTTACTAATATAGTTATTTTATCCTGTATGTCTACCATGCATGACTTAACAAATCAGTGTCAGCCCTGAAATATACTAAAAGATATAATGCAGCCACATATACATCCTCTAAAGAGCCAAGGAAGTA
This sequence comes from Indri indri, assembly GCA_004363605.1. NCBI lineage: Eukaryota > Metazoa > Chordata > Mammalia > Primates > Indriidae > Indri > Indri indri. The sequence continues at coordinate 11,584 of RJWJ010016848.1, read as the reverse complement.
AATAATGAAATATTATCACAACATAAAAACAAAACCCTCACAAATGCATGTGTGAAAACACTCAAAAATATTTACCAATATTTGTCTTAAAATACAGTTTGAATTTGCATTTTTATGTGAATATTAAATTGAGATATATAAAATCTGAAATTCAAATTCTTAGAATAAGTTAGGTATTTCTATTTCTTAATATCTCATTGACAGAGTGAATAGGATTATATTTTTGGATTTCTGTTATTGAAAAAGCCCAATGTGCAGAGATACATATTTTCAGTTTGAAGAAATTATTGAATTTTTTAGTATCTCCCTTTTCTCTTATTATTTCTTCTTTTTCATGAATCCAATGTTAAATATATAAGGATATTGGTATTTTACTAGCAGGCACAAGGAAATTGCAAAATAAAATTCTATTTAGACAATTTTCTATGAGAATGTTACCTTTAAAGTTAGTTTATAAATGAAGCACCTCACACAATAAGAATTCTTAACTTTCGTTTATATAGAGAAAGCCTCCTTTTTTGAACTCCTGTATATGTGCTGGATTCAGTTAGGATCAAGGAGATCTGGAATGCAAAGTAGGAGCAGCATTAATATGAACACATGAAATTACTTACAAAAACTTCATTAATAGGACTAATTACACAAACACAAATGTATAGTTTGGGTTTGTTTCAATTTTAAAAAATGAAATAAACATAAACATTAAAATGTATATGCTTGAAGTTTAAACTACTAAGATCTTTTAGAGAGAATTTAATAGTGTTTTATTTTAAAACACACACACACACACACACACACACACACACACACACACACATCCAAATAGTGATAGGAAACATTGTATTTTAAAATGTAAATAATGGGCACCCTTCTATTGTATAAGGGAAATATTTTTATTGATCTTATATTCAATTTACCAAGTTAAGAACGCACAAATTATTTTTTGATTAGCATATACTTTATAGTACATAGTTCTGTAAATGCCACAAAGTGGAAAGAGGTTTCAAAGTTCTTAGATTCAAGAAGGAAGTAGTTAAAAACCATGGAAATTTACTACATTACATCTATCCATGATAGCTTCAGATGAGCAGACACAAATAATAAGAACAAATGTTAGATTTATGGATAACGTCAAAGCAAAACCCTAGGCCCATTTCATAACTTACCAATTTTTAACTAGGACATACTTAGGGACCTATGTCTGGCACTTACAGAAATAATTAGGAAACTCAAATGAATGAAATGATTTGAAAGGTTTATGAACTATATACTTTTGCCATTTTAAAAATTACAGTGTACTGCGTAGTTCTCACAACCATTAATTAAATCTAGAGTTACACTGATTAAATTCAGCAAATAATGTTAATAGCTGAGCATACTATGGTGATCTCTGTGAAGAGATGAAAACAAATGGCTTTAGCCTTTGAGAAGTTTTCATTGTAATGAGACATTAATTATTCTTTGTTTTCTTTGGCTATAATGGCAAAATCATACTACTTATCAATGCTTAATGAACCTAATATGTGTATGTAGACTGTTATATGCATGTTTAAAGATATACTTTGTGTGCTTAACTGAACATTATTTTTGAAAGTGTAAAATATGAAATGATGGTTGGGTTAATAATGCAGATATTGCAATATTACAATGGTAATAAAGCAATATTGTGAGAATTTTGGAGGAACAAATAGGAAATGGAAAGAAAGACTCATGACTTTTTGTAGTTTACTGTCTTTGTGAAGAGATAAAATACATGTAGGAAGTATCATAAAGACAATTGAAAAATAATGTACCCAAAGAACACAATGAGAAAGTAAAATGAATATGTAGGCACTATGACAGTTTGAGCAAGATTGGCATTTGGGTCCTGTGGAAAGAAAATCAGACTGGCATTATTTTCTCTAAATGCTTTTCAAAATAATAACGGAACAACAATAAAAACTCCATGCCTTGCTCAATGCTACGTTATACAGATAAGAACAGCATATTCTCAATTTTTTTGAATTTATCAACAAAAACAATTTTTTGATCTTTATGTAGAAACCAATAATTCGTCTGCTATTTTCCTTGCTCTAAAATTCTAAGATGTGAATATTCTTTATTAATTAAAAAGGTGTGCGTAATTGCAGATAAGTTCCCTATAAAATATCTTTTGCTAACCAGTAACTGGGAAAACAGAGGGCTCTTATGACTTTGAATGTGAATCTACCTCTGCACTCCTATTACAAAATTCAATTATGCTTGTCCCTGACTTTCTATTTCTATGTCTTTTCTTTTTAAATCTACTTCAACTTCACCTCAGGCAGTGAGAGCTTCTTTGTATTTCACTTTTCTCTAAAACCTCTTCTTTACTTGACCCTTGAAAATCTTAGAATTTCAAAAACGTAAAGGTCTTTCCTAATTAATTCCTTAACTGAACATACTGGAGGTATAACTGCTTTTGCTTACTCTGAACACAATGCAGGTGTTAATACATTTCTTCTATGTGAACAAAAGCTGTAAAGACCTAAACTCTTACTTTGAATATTTGCTTGCTCCCAAATAACACAATCAGTTTTCTTACTATAATTTGAAAATTATATTCTTGAAAAACATACACAGACAATTCCAAAAAAGTCGTTTAGTCTCAAACGGTTAGATAATCCAAATATGGAGAATAACTAATTATTCATGTCTTTGCTTTATTTTAATATTCATGTATATATACCTCCATTTGTTCCAAAAATAGCTAGGCAAAGCAATCATGTTAGAAGACGCTTTGCTCTGATAAAATGTTGAGATTTTAAAATAAGGAGAAATCGGTAGAATTCTAGAAACCTACAGTTTGGAAGTGACCTCAGAGGGCATCTAATTTAACTGGCTGCCTTACGGACTGATTCCTTCTGAAAGGTTTAGGAGTAGCGGCTGTGCAGTTTCTGCTTGAATACTTCCAGAGAAAGGAAACTCACTCTTAATACAACCAGGCTTTTCAGTTTTTGGAGAGCAGGGTTAGAAATCTCTTTACAGTCTTAAGATCAGGGTCTACATTATAATGCAAAAAACAGAAATCCCGTATTCTTTGTAACCATAACTTTACTGTTCATAGCTTAAAATTGGAATCAAAATGTGTATCTGATCTCTCACTGGGAGAAAGTAGTATTCAGACCCAAGAGATAGATGGCATCTGACCTTTTACACTTTTAAGACTGAGAAATTTTTGTTTTGTTTTGTTTTAAAGCAGGCAATATGGAAATCTGTAGCCTGAGAATTTCTATACTTATATATTTAAAGTATAGCTAACTATTTATTACAGTGAAACTGCCAACTAGACTAGAACAACTAGGAGGCATTGTGGAAAGTGAAGAAAAATTACATCAGTTGAGGAATGTGTGGCTATTTTAGTATATACGTGTGTCTATATAAATGTTTGTGTCTGTGTGGGTGTGTCTGTGTGTTTATGGTGTGTCCCTAGATGTGTCTGTGTACATGATGAATAAGGAAGGAGTGGAAAACAGAAATATATCGTTAGTTTTGACTTCTTTGGATATCATTTAACCTCAACACCAAGTAACTTTTAGCATTGTAGGGAACACAATTGACTGTTTTACCTGCATGTTGGAATTGTCTCTGTTTTTAATTGGATATATATGGCATGGGAAAAGTAGTAACTTTTAAATAGCTTTAAGTGAAGTGTTTACAATGTTGAATATGTATATTAGATCAAATCCATAGAGATTTTCTGATGTCATGTTTGTTAGGCTAAGTGTGTTGATTGTTTTTGGTGGGGGTTGGAGTTCATAGCCATTTCTTTTTAAGGAGCCATGCAACTTGTCCACATATAGTACTGCCAGATGAAATTAAAGCTTGTATTTTTTGTGTATGAGAAGTGAAACTTTTCACCAGCAAAATTTAAAGAGAAAATGACTAGATTTTGCAAGCATATACTCCTACCTTCTGAACACCATATTTAGAATATTTAAAAAATTTAGAACTGTAGTATGAATACCATTTATACATTTGCAATTCTACATTTTTTAAGATACTCAGAAAGTAAAACTTAAAGATTCTTTTAAACCATATTGGTAGTTTTACTAATTAAAAGTTATGTGCATAAATGAATGAGATGAAAGACATGAAGCTTTGAAAATCATTATTATTATAAGAGCATAGATTTGGTTGTCTATTTTGTTCTATTTTGTGTGCTAAAATTATCAGACATCTTGAATATGGTATACATTACATAATTTTGAATATTCTAAATGTTGAACATTTAATTTTATTTTTATAAAAAATTATAGCAATTATTGAATTTTGTCTTTTCCATTGTCTGAATGTACACTTTTGTTTGCCAGACACATTTAGAAATGTTAAAAAGACATTTTAAAAAATCGAATCTTTAAGTAATTACAGGCCTTGGAGTGTTTTTTATCCTTTTGTGTTCTTTTCTAGAATTTTTAAGTTTCTGGGACAGATGAGACTGAGCTGACTTTTCTTGGCTCTGGTATCTCTTTGGATTCATTGTGCTTATAGCATACTTTCTGACACATTGCGACTTACTAAAAAATAATTTTAAGCTAGTGCTTCACACTATCCTATACCTAACTGGAAACTTAACAACAATCATTCATATGAGTTAAGATCTAAATTTTGAAAAAGAATATGAAATAATATGTCTGGCAAAATAAGCATATTCAGAAGGTATAAAAGACTCCTGTAAATTAGCAATTAAAAGGTTAATAACCAATTGTTTTAAGTGTGCTAAAGAATTGAACAGAAAGTTCACAGAAGAAGATCTAAAAATGCCAAATTAACACATGAAAAGCTGTCCAACATCTTCAGTCAACAGGGAAATGCAGATTCAAACCACAGTATGATATTGCTGTCCAAAGAAGCTCTACCATTTCATACTCCTATCAACAATGGGTGAGATTTTCACCTGCAATACATCCTGCCCATCATTTTGTACTATCAATCTCCCCTTGCCCCATTCTAGTGGGTGTAAATTAATATTTTCTTAAAAATTTTTTATTGATACAGATACTTGTACATAGTTATGGAGTGCATGTGATATTTTATTACATGCATAAACTGTGTCACGATCAAGTCAGGGTGCTTAGGGTATCTATTACCTTGAATATTTATCATTTCTATATGTTGGGAAAAGTTCAAGTCCTGTCTTCTACCTATGTTGAAACATACAATACATTCTTGTTAACTGTAGTCATGCTATTGAACATTAGAACTTATTTTTTCTATCTAACTGTATTTTTGTACCCATTAACCAACCTCTCTTTACCCCAGCCACCTATACATTCACACACCCTTCCCAGCCTCTGGTATCTATCATTTTAATCTCTACCTCCAAGCAGTACACATTTTTAGCTCCCATATACAATGTGTAGTAACTGCTCAGGCGTCCACAGTTGTGGACTGGGCTGGATGGTCCTTGGGCCCCCTGACAGCATGTTCAGGCACTGGGTCGGGTGGGACAGAGCCGGGCCTGGTAGACCTGTCCTGAGGCTTCCTTGTGGTCAATGCAGGCACTGGCTGTGGAAGACAAGCAGAATGATTCCCAGGCAGAGGCAGAAATCCCCGGTGGGGCAGCAGAGGCTATACTGCAGCCCCGCTACTGGAGAGAGAAGGGCTGCCTTCAGTAATAGTTTGCAGACAGCTGGGGAACACGCACTTTGGCCTCAGCTACAGTAGCAGTCTGTAGCAGTGGCTACTTTGGGTGAGGAAGTTTCTTCTTGGGACACACGAAAATGCACGGCGGCTTGCCTGCTGCAGGCAGTGCATTCTTTCCCAGCGGCTTATGCTTCAGCCCTGGAAGCAGAAGCCAGCTGCAGTGGTGGCTGTAGTTGGGGAATGCCAACTGGGCGTCAGAGATGTGGGGATACAGGGGCTGTTGGGCACTGAGGCAGGATGCAGTCTGCTCAAGGCTCTCAAAACGGCGCCTTGCTGTATCTGCTTTGTGGGTGTGTGCGGGACCCAGCCAGTGTTCCCTCTCTGGAGCAATGACTTCACATGCTCTCCAAGCAGCTCCCTATGTTAGTCTCAGGGTCTGCTAGGGTCTAGGGGCTTTTTGTGGCTAGGATGCAGAGTCTGTGGTGGGAACGTGAACCACTATGTCTTACTTACTCTTTCCCACCTTGGGGAGCCTCTCCTGGCTCCCAGCGAATCCAAACTGAGCAGGCTGCCTTCCTTCCCTCTCCTTCCTTGCCTTAGGTGCTTCCTGCCACTTCTCTGTTGAATTCCAGTATTCTGTCTCAGATGATCTGTGCAAAGTATGATTACTCATTATTTTGGTTCTTTGTAGAATAGGCTAGTACCAGAGGCCTATAATTAACCTCTACCCTAGAATTAGTATTTTATTGCTGAATAATATTCTTATACATGTCTTTTTGTGTGTCAGTTTCTTATGCAGATAACTTATCCCATGATTAAGTAATCCCTCCCCTATTTTCTCAAGAGAAACGAAACAAACATAAGTTCACAAAAATACTTTTATAAGATGTCATTGTAGCCTCATTCATAATATTTGAAAGTGGAAGCACTCCAGACATCCATGAACAGCAGAATTGTTAAACAAATTGAGGTATAACAATTAAATGGAATACTATACAGCAAAATGGGGTGGGGGGAGAGGCAATACATACAATTATATGGATGAATCTCAAAATTATTGTGACTAAAAGAAGCCACTTAATAATATTCCTAGCTATTAATTTTAAAAAGGACATTTCCATCATGTTCTGCAAAATTCTAAGTATGTGCTATCCAATATGTCCAATAGCGGTATGTCAGTAGCTACCACTACCGACAGGTAGCATTAAGAACTTGAAATGTGGTTCATGTGATTAAGGAAGTAAATTTTAAATTTTATGTAACTTTAATTAACTAAATTTTAAGGTCAAGTAGCCATATGTGCCTAGTGGTAACTATATTGGGTGACACAATTCTGTATCTCATTTTGGTTGGTAGTAAAATGTGTGTATACAATTGTCAAAATTCATCAATCTTAAATTTGAGTAGTTTATTAAATTTACATTATACCTCAAGAAAAAGGCAAAGAAGTTGAAACATTTATTTTAAAAAGCTTTTTTTTAAAGAAAAGCAAACCAAAACCAAAACTCGAAACACAGAATCACATAGTTTTGAGGATATACTTAGCAGGGTGAGAAGAATAAAGCTTCATCTATAGTTAGAATTCAAATAAAACCAAACAGATTAATACCTTAAAGGAGAGCCTACAGACACAACTCAGACTGTCTGCCTCAGATTTTCTTAAACATTTAATTTATAGGCTGAATCCCACAGTATGCCATCTATTTCTACAAATGAGGGACATTTGCGATTAATTGAATTACCTTAATTAAACAGCAGATGCCATGGAGGTAATCACCTGCAGTGGCCAGTCTCCAACCAGATTAGTTCTGTGAACTCTGGTTCTTTCAATGCGATTAACTCCACTTTTCCATAGGTCACCAGAGAATCCTAATACGACTCGTGTCAAGAGCTGAAAGGTTTGAAATTTTAACTTATGTCAAGCTAACAATTTCACCTGCCACAGTTTTATGGAGGCTGACAGAAGATTTGAAGCTTATGGTTCAGAAACAAAAGACTTCATTACTCACAGCAAAGCAGAAGCAAGAACTTCAAATTCACATGGGTTCTTTTTACCAAGTCCCTTGGTGGTGACGTGGGGGTAAGGGGTTCGCGTGACTGCTGCACACGTGCTGGGTTTGTGTTACAGGTAAGGATCCCAGTGTTAGGAAACCCAAATCTTTTATAAGGGCTTAAAATAAAACTTTCTAAACCTTTGCCCTGGAGTGAGACTTTATCTTCATGTTCTAAGGATTTTTGCTGTACCAACATCTTTGAAAAGATGGTCGAGGACAAGAGCTATTCATGACTGTGTGGTAAAGTGTTCACATAGCAGAACTTGGAAAGGTCTGCTTACAAGTGGGCCCTCAGCTGGCATGTCTGAAGATGAATGGTAAACAATTTCTTATGCTGATATAATACTTTCCCTGTATTAAAAGAGTAACTAACTGTGCCTAGATGGTTTGCACAAACTGAACACCTGCTTTGCCTCTGGGATTCTGGAATTTTGGTATGTGCTAGGCAGAGGGTGCCACCTGACCAGCCCCAAGTAAACATTCTAGGCAATGAATCTCTAATGAACTTGCCTGGTAGATAGTCACACCTCACACACTTTGCCCTCGCTAGTTTCTGGATTAATTAAGTGGGTCCATTGGAAGAGGATTATTAGAATCTTGTACATGGTTTTCTCTGGATTTGCTCAAATTCTTTATCCCTTTGCTGATTTTGCTTTGTATCCTTTCACTGTAATAAATTATAGTTCTGAATACAATTATATGCTGAGTCTTGTGATTCTTCCTAGCAAATTACTGAATATGGGGGTGGTCTTGGTGATCCCCAAATAATCAGACATGCAGAAACATAAGAGACCCATGGGTAATTTTGTCCCAACAACTTGAGCTGAAGTTTTTTTAAGAATCTTGGTACCTATGCCTCCCCTGGCAGGCACCATAGCACTGTGGCATGAAGAAGATAAATGCAGCTGCCACCAAATTCCACTCCCCTAATACCCCATCCCAGGAAAAATAAGCATAGGCAAACCATCACCAAAATATGACTTTGGTAAAGTTTATCTTAAGTAGCACTTCCTGAGACATCTCAGCTCTTCTCAGGTGTCCTAACACCTCACACTGTACCATTGCCATGTACTCTATGCATTGTAACTTCTCAGATTTCCACAGATTGAGATTTTTCTACCTGTCTCTTATTAAAATGTATTTGCTTCACAAAAGGCAACTAATACTCTATCACCTCAGGACTTAGCTTGTTACTTGACAAATGAATCTGAATCAATACATTAACACATTCTGAGAGCGTCAGTTTTAACGGATCGGTTAGACTCAACAAACATGGATTGCATATCATTTATGAGCCAAACACTGTTATAGATGATATGAACAATGCTTTACAGTTATTAGGTTAAAACTTAGCATTACACATTAAGAAAGCTACATAATTTAGTAGAATGTGTGCTTGACTGGAAGTTAGATGTGAGCAAAGTTCTAGGTCTTAACTGTTTGACATTGGGCAAATTGCTTCAATCACCAAGTTTCAAGTCACTTTCATGAGGAAATTGGGCTAGCAGGTTTCTAAAGTCCATATCAAACACAACAGACTATTCAATAGCAGAATTATTTTCTCACTCATTGTATCGTTTGATAATTGTAGTAGTAATAATAATAGATACCAATTATTTAGCATCTATTGTATGTGAGGAACTATTGCAAATACAATATTAATTAGTACCAACAATAGCAAATATTCAGTCAACGCTTACTATGCATTGGGCACTGCACTTTGCACTTTATATTGTCTCACTAATTTCTCATATGAAGCCTGTAAAATAACACTAATTATTATAAAAAGTAGAAAATTGAGACCCAGAGTTAAAGTAATTTTCCAAAGTCACACAGCTACTGAGTGGATATGATTCAAAATACAGTCTGAATACTGAATGGCATAGAGGTGTAGGTACAAGCAGGGAATTTATCTTTTTTCCAACTGTAGACTGAAGGCAGTTTGACTCTAAAACATGCCATCACCACTGCAGAACAGTACAGGAAATGGTGCTCCCAATGGCACCTTGGCTTGCCAGCATGTTGTAACTTATTCTTTACTGATATGCATTCATTTATTCATTTGTTTACTTACATGTTTTGATTATATACCTATTTTTGAATTTGCTGTATTAGATGAATAGACAGAAAATTTGCATATTCAATTCAATTTGTTTGGAGTACAAATACGTTCAGATGGAGAGTTACAAACATGGTGGTAGTATTTGTTGGAGCCGCCATAAAAAAGAACCACAAACTGTATAGCTTAAAGTAAAGAAAAAAAAATATTTTCTTATAGTTCTGGAGGCTAGAAGTCCAAGAACAAAGTGTCAGCAGGATTGGTTTCTTCTTAAGTTCTCTCTCTTTGGCTCATAGATGGCCTTATTCTCCATGTGTCTTTACATGGTCTCACTGTCAATGTCTCTGTCCTTTTCTCATAAGGACACAGGTCATATTAAATTATGGCCCACCCTAATGACCTCATACTACTGTTGTAAAGGCCCAATCTCCAAATACAGTCACATTCTGACATACTGGGGGTTAGGATTTCAACACAGAAATTTTCTAGGGACACAATTCAGCCTGTAACAGTGGTTAAAAACCAGGCTCATCTGTCAGACTTCCTTCGCATAAATCCCAACTTTGCTGATTAAGAGACACGGGACTTTGGCAAATTAGTTAACCTCTTTATATCTTCTTGTTCTTGTCTCAAAATGAGAGTAAGAAGAGGATTAAACATTATTACAAAAGAAGACTTAGGATGGTGACTACATACTGAAAATTCAAGGCATGTTAGATATTATTATTTATTTCAATCAATTCAATTGCTGTGACTCTGAGTTCTCATTTTGAAATTGTCCTTCTCTCTCCCAAGGGTCACTTCTCAATGGATAGATAGTCTCATTAGAATTACTCATATATTTCTTTCCTGATTGATCAATTCAGCCTCTTTATTGGCATTCTAATTTATGTTTATTGCCTTAAGACTGGAAAAACTACAACCAGCATTAGACACTCTTTTAAATTAATGGTTCTTTCTACTACACCATTAATCTGAAGATTATCTGTTGATTTATGCGACACCCTCCGGTGTATCTAGTACCACATCTAAATCAATGTTAACTCAATGTTATTTCTGGAGGGTCAGTTCCATTATCTGTTCAGTAGCTCTCGTTCTAAGCACATCTCAGAGAGCAAACTGGAATATCTCTAGAACATCACCAGAAGTAAAGCTAAAGAAAAGGTGTTCTCTGAGGTCTGCCAATGGGACAAAACTTCTGGAGAAATATATGACTGGGAGGTGGGGAAGAGAAACTCTCTTTTTCACATCTGCCCTGTGAGAAGCAGAAAGGATATGGGAAAGGGAGGCATTCTCCCCTGCCAAGGGCCGTGGACTTCTCCTATGATGATCCCACATCACTCACAATCCAAGTTCCCAATGCTTCAGCTCTATTTTACATCATCTAGAGAGCCATTGTTCTCCAACACACCTACAGAACTTGCAAGTTAGTTCAGGAGAAGTTTCTGTTCTGTGTCATATGCTACACTTGAGAGCAGCCCCATTCCTCCCATGACAATCAAAGTGTTCAGTTTCATCCAGGCCTTCAGTCCAAACTCATTCTTTGACTGCTAATTAGTGAGTTCCTCCTTGAGCAGCCCTGCATAAGGAACTCAGTTAGAATCCCATTTCATTCACCAGAGCTATTCTGATACTATCAAATCTGTAAAGGGAAGGGGTTTAAGGCCTTGTTTCTTTAACTCCCCAGAAAAGGTCATATGCACTTTCACCAGCGGCTGTCAGGTGCAATCTGACATAGGTTGAGCAGGGTAGAGTGGAGGGGGGTGGGTAGGACATTGCTGCAGCCTCCGTCAAGCCAAAAACCAGTGTTTTACTAAAGATGCAAATTCAACTAATAAAGGAAGGGACACATGGTTCTCTCCTTGTC
>RJWJ010016847.1:0-33923 GCA_004363605.1 Indri indri | reverse complement strand
TTTGGGTAGATGCCTAATAGTGCTATTGCTGGATCAAATGGTATTTCTATTTTTAGCTCTCTGAGGTATCTCCAAATTCTTTTCCACAGAGGTTGCACTAATTTGCAGTCCCACCAGCAGTGTAAGAGTGTTCCTGACTCTCCACATCCTCGCCAGCATTTGTTGTTTTGGGATTTTTTGATAGAGGCCAATCTCATCGAGGTTAGATGATATCTCATTGTGGTTTTGATTTGCATTTCTCTAATGATTAGAGATGTTGAGCATTTTTTTGTATGTTTGCTGGCCATTCTTCTGTCTTCTTTTAAAAAGTTTCTGTTCCTTTGCCCATTTGTTGATGGGGTTGTTTGATTTTTTCTTGTTGATTTTTTTGAGTTCTAGATAGATTCTGGGTATCAGCCCTTTATCAGATGTGTAGAGAGCAAATATTTTTTCCCATTCTGTGGGCTGTCTATTCACTCTAGTGATAGTTTCCTTGGCAGTGCAGAAGCTTTTTAATTTGATTAGATCCCACTTACTTATTTTTGTTGCTGCAGCAATTGCTTTGGGGTTCTTCTTCAAGAATTCCTTGCCTAGGCCGGTGTCTGAAAGGGTCTTCCCAACATCTTCATTTAGAATTCTTAAGGTTTCATGCCTTAGGTTTAAGTCTGTTATCCATCTTGAATTGATTTTTGTGAGAGGTGAGTGGTGGGGGTCCAGTTTGTCTTCTGCATGCGGCTATCCAGTTTTCCCAGCACAATTTATTGAAAAGAGATTCTTTTCCCCAGTGTATGTTTTTGTCAGCTTTGTCAAAGATAGATTACCATATGCAGATGGTTTCATCTCTGGATTCTCAGTCCTGTTCCAGAGGTCAATGTCTCTGTTCTTGTTCCAGTACCAAGCTGTTTTAGTTACTATAGCCTGGTAGTACAGCTTGAAGTCTAGTAGACTGATACCTCCCAGTTTATTCTTTTTACTTAAGATTGCTTTGGCTTTACGAGGTCTTTTCTGGTTCCATACAAAGCGTAGAGTTATTTTTTCCAGATCTGTGAAGAATGATAATGGGATTTTGATAGGAATTGCATTAATTCTGTAGATCACTTTAGGTAGTATGGACATTTTAACGATATTGATTCTACCAATCCATGAGCAAGGTAGGTTTTTCCATCTGTTTACATCTTCTACAATTTCTCTTTTTAGTGTTTCGTAGTTCTCCCTGTATAAGTGTCTTACATTTTTCGTTAAATATATTCCTAGATATTTAATTTTCTTTGAGACTATTGTAAAAGGAATTGCGTTTTTGATTTGATCTTGGGCTTGACTGTTGTTGGCATATATGAATGCCACAGATTTATGTGTATTGATTTTGTAACCTGAGACTTTGCTGAATTCATTTATCAGTTCTAGGAGTCTCTTAGATGAGTCCTTGGGGTTTTCTGGTTATAATATCATATCATCACCAAAGAGCGAGAGTTTGATCTCATCTGTCCCCACTTGGACACCCTTAATATCTCTCTCTTGCCTAATTGCTGTGGCAAGGATTTCGAGCACTATGTTGAATAAAAGTGGAGTTAGAGGGCAGCCTTGTCTGGTTCCGGTTCTAAGTTTCCCAGAGCATTTGATTGTACTTCAATCAGAATGGGAAGCTGTATGAATCCATGTGCTTATAACTCAAACCCAACCTTTAGTTAAAATGTCAAAATTCCCTCTTGAAGAGCACCCTGGGGAAAGGCTGGCCTTGCCCTTAGACAATAGGTTTTGGAGTCACTGGAAGAAGAAATGTGCAGCTTATAAACTGCTTTTCTAAAATACCCCGCTTCCCCTCACCTTGCCTGGTAAATTCCTCGTATACATCCTTCAATGCCTAATACAGCTGTTACCCTCTGTGGTCCCAGAGCCCTTTATGTGTTTACAGCACACAGTCTAATTCAGAGTTGGAAGTATTCATACATGTATCTCTCTTCCTTATCACCATGTAAATGCCCTGAAACTAGAAACTCCTCTATCTTTGTAGTCCCAGCACCTGGCACAGTGTAAGTGCTCAGGAAGTCTCTCATGGGGGAATAAAAAATAAGCGAACAAATGAATGAATAAAGGACAAGAACATCAGTGGAATGGACTCTGCTGGCTAATCTGCACACCTCAATTATCTGATGACTTTGTCAGTCACAAATGTGTGTTTAGGTGAATCTAGTCACTTGCAATACTATATCCTAATCTGGCTTTGGGGTCCTAAGAGTTTTTGTCTAGAATAGTTCGAAATCTTAGAGTGCACACCAACCCAAAGAGACATTATTATCAGAAAACACTTGCGTGCCCTCTTAGGCAATGAAGAGTTCTGCAGGAGTGCTGGGAAATTTTGCATGAACTCTGCACATTTTCTGAGGTAAATCTGACCCCTAGCTTAGCCTCATGGACAGACAGATTATAGTGAGTTGACAAAAATGCCACGTGTGGTTTACAAAACACCACACATTGACCATTCCGCAAGCATGAATTTATCTACTGCTGCCAGGCTAAAGATTCAACAGTTAACAAGAGCTTGCCCCTACCATCAAGGAGCTAAAAGGTGAGTAAACGAGCAAAATAGATGAGTAAAAAGGTGATTATAATGTTAATTTTATTTTTTACTTTTTTTGCTTTTCTTTAGCATTATAGTCTTACAGAATGTGGTTGGTGCTATGTTGTGAGTTAGCCACAGAGAACATGGAGGTATGCACAGCCTTGGGGATCAGGGGAGCCTTCCTAAAGGAAGTGGTTTCTTTCCTAAACACATCATCAGGCTCCTCCAGGAGAACTGTATTAATGGTAGAGGCTATCATTACTCTTCTATTATCTTATATACAGTATTGCTGACCTGTTGTTTCTCACAACTCTAGTCCACTCAGATAAAAGTTCATGTATTTGCCTGTGTTGTGTCCTGTGTGTTTTATGTATTGGGATGGCTGCCAGGGAAGAAACTGTATGCCCATTTTCTTGGTGTCCTGTGTAAATTCGCTTAGGTAGGATTAGACCAATCGTATTAATAGAAGCCTAGTGCTTTGTTTTTTGTTTTTTTTTTTAAGCCTAGTGCTTTGTTTCCTTGCCCTAACCACTGCCCAGGAGGGGAAAGGAATAGAACATAGCATCCCAGGCTATGCACACAACAAGGAAAACAGAAATTCTGACTTCATAATGAGCATGGTTTTCTGATTTAAAACATTGTTTAATAGCCTATTTCGGAAATTTTCTAGGATTTAAAGGTATATTTTTTGGTCTCTGGCTTCTGTAATCCAACTTTTACCCACTAAATTTTAAACTTTTGCCCAAGCTCAGTGTTGTGGCATATTTTCTATTTTCTGGTTCCTCACAATACTAGTAGTACTTTAACTTGCACGTAACATATATGTTCCCACTAACCTTAGGATGTTTTTTTTCTGAGCCTAGAAATGATCAATTCTTTTAAAACATAGGTGGTTTTCTTTTCTTTTTTGATAACTTCACACTTATTTTCATTGCCCATATGACTAGGGTCACCATGTAAGTTTTTCATCAAAACTAGGACATTTGAGAGTGAAAGGGAGCATAGTAATAATTTCAGCAGGACGACGGATATAAATCAGGACTGTCCTAGACAAACTGGGATGTATCATCACCTTCCTTCTAACCAGATCTTATGTATTTTCATGTTTGGATATCACTCTTGATAAAGATGAAAAAGATGTGCTTTCTACCAGGCATCTGTCATCATCATACCACTTTGTTAATAACTAAGCCTTTAAAAAAAAAATCGTTTTAAGACTTCTCAGTGTATTTCTCAAATCTCCACTCATTTTAGGTGTCTCCCTAACACTATTCTTGTAGGTACATGATATTTTTTTTTATTAATGTGCATTTCCTTTTGGGAAAAAATTAGTAATTATAATAACAGTAGCAACTAACATTTGTACAGTTACTATGAGCCAAGCACTATCCTAGACACTTAATATGCATTAATTCTTTTAATCTGCAAGACCACCCTGTAAGATAGCAAGGTATGAAGTAGGAAGGAGGAGGGAAAGTTAAGGATGTCTAGAGTTGTTGACCTCCACCCTATGCAGGTAAGTGGCAGCAACCTGTTATGAACAGTAAAACCTAGAGAGGAAAGAAAGGGAACTACAGAGAATTAGTAATTACCAAACACTTTATTCCTTTTTATTCCTATCAGACTATTTGGTGGAATAAGTATATAAACCTTAGCATTAGTGACTTGGGTTCAAATTCTGACAAATGCCTACATCTTAACTTCAGCCCTGCCTTCACCCAACTCCAATCTCTGCTTGCCTGCCAGCCTTTAAATTCCTGCTGCTACACTCTGTTTCAATACTAGTCTATCAGACTATAAGTCTTTATTGGGTATCTACTATTCTGACCCCACCAATCCTACAGTAAGACAGAAGATAAATCAATCCAAATTTTCTCACGGCATTTCTTCAGTGATTCAGGTCTTATATCCTCTTTCTTCCAAGCCATGACTTTTAATTGGAAAAAGAGAAATATCTTCATCTCCAAATTCTGAAATTGTTAATTCATGACTTCCAGGTCCTAGAGAGGTTTTCCAGATTTCTTCTGTTACATCATTCATTCCTGTTAATACACAAAAGTGGGTACTAAGCAAAGATTTGATATGTCTTAGAAAGCTATTTAACATTTCAATACACGTCCTCAAAAGAAAGCAGAACTCACATGCTGTGACTTCACTCATTATCTAGGAATCACTAATAGGAGAGTAGTTTCCTTTTCTCTTCTCTGTCGCTGTATTTCATGCCAAGAAATACTCCAAGAAGTGGACAGTTTGATCCCTGACCTGAAAGAAGCTTACAATCTAGTTTGGAAGATCCCACCACCACCAATGAAAGATTTTTACCCCTGTGAAGTTCTGAAACATTGCAAAATTAACCACAAGTGAAAATGGGAACCACTGAATTGCAGTGGTCAGGATATAGTCACATAGAGATAGAAAACTGGATCATAAAGGACTTAGATGCTAAAAGGTAAATTTCATGACTGTTTTCTCAGTGTGTTTTCAATAAATATTTGTGGACTGAATATTAAGACAGGAAGAAAGTGGGCATTCAATATTAAGCAGGGATCTCACAAGCAGAGAGGCGAGAAAGACAAATCATTTGTTAAATGTGGGAAAGGAAGGCAAATATACCAAGTATACCAAAAACACCAAATGAACTCGGGTTTTAACAGTCGTATCTGACAAAATACATCAATTCCTTTAAACAAAGAATTATTAAATTTTAAATAAATATAAGCACCCTAGTCTGTATTTCCCTCTAACCAGCTTCATCACTCATCTACATTTAATTCCTTGGCTTTCTGTAAGCACACCATGTCACGTTTTGAACCGCTTGTATGTACAATTCCTCTGCCACCTGAAGCCCATAACCCCATCTTCGTTCGGGCCTGTTCTTGAGGGTACTGCTCAAAGATTGCATGTTCCACAAAGCCTTCCCCTTCTTTTCCAAACAGAGTTTAATCCCTCCATTCTGTGTGCCCTCATATCACTTTATTCATTCCTCTTTCAGGGTACTTACCATGTTTTACTTGCTTTAAGTATCTGGATTCATTAACCTCAATGGTTTACAAGGATAGAGTCTAGTAATGTACAGGTCTAGTATTTTTCTATGTACCACTCTGGCACTCAACACACGACAGGCATTCAGTCAAATGTTTGTTGAATGAATAAAGGTATTGCATTTATTGCATGTTTCCTTAGGCACCTCTCAGCAACATAATAAATGACAAATGAATTCACTAAGCTTTACAGAATTTGCAGAAATTCTCACCTTTGGGCCTTTTCTTCTGCGGATGCTTGCTAACACCAATTGTTTAACAATAAAATGGAAAACATCTTTAGGGTATTTAATTAATGAAACCCAAGTAAACATCTTTTTGGTAATCTTACTACAAGAAAATCTCAAATACTCGAGAAGTATATGGAAAATACTGACGAATGTCTTTCTCAAATATTTATTAGTGAAGTTTTTCACAGGAGCTGGACAATAGTCCATTCAAGGCTGGAGTATTTATGCTGCTGAAGAAAAGTCCTCATGCTTTGGCTATCAGACATGCAGGTGACAACTGTTTTTAAGGTTAAAAAACAATGTAATTTCTTGTGGAATGAAGATTTCTTTCTTAAGGAAACAAGTTTTAGGCTTGTTCAAGAGCTTAAACAAATCTCAGCTGGCTAGTTTTGTAAAATTAAGCATTACAGAAATTAGACCTGAAAAATGTAAACATAGTTTATTACCAGTTTGTACCTTCACCATAGAAAAAACCTTAAAATCATTCTTGTGGAATGTCTGATTCTCAGTGGCATTATCAGATGATGAGTAGTGAGTTTGAAGAGATAAAGCTGGGGCCAGAATATAGAAGGCTGTGAATGCCAGTGTAAGGGATTTGAACTTTATTTGGCATTCAGTGGCAGCCACTGAAAATTTTTCAGCAGAAAAATGAAAGCCAACTTGGTTCTTGGGGCAGTGATGTGAGGAACTGAGCCACCTTAAGTTGGGGAAGATCAAATGTAGGGTGTGAGGTAATAGTCTTTTACTAGGGTGATGGCCATGAATATATTTAGAAATGGATGCAACTAACATTTAAAGAATTGACAGAACTAGGCTAGATATTAAGAATGGAGGGAGTCTAGCTGGTGACCACTAAGGTTGTGGGATCCCTGGCTGGAAAGGGAGAAGGCAGCTGTCCCTGATTAAAAGCTTAGTGTAAGAAACAAAGCCCAAACTAGAACTCTGATCTCAGGATTCCCCCTCCAATCCTTTCCACTGTAGCCATTGCCTCATCTGATGTTAAAGCTGATCTGAAAGACCACGGGCTTCAGCAGGCAACTTGATGAGACCTAGCACACAGTTAAATTACTTTCAGAATTCTTTTTTCTTAGGCCCTGGTTATAATCCTAGCTCTTGGGCTAACTAGCTTTGTAATTTTGAGCAAATCATTTGCCTTTGACACCTTTTATGTTTTTATTTCAATTTATTTTTTTCATTAACATTGCACATTTGTATTTCTTGTCTCCCACAATAAACTAATTTCTTTGAGGGTAGACACATCCTATCTGGATATTTTTCCATTATTTATAATACTGAAGAAGAGTGTCAAATTAACATAAATGTGAGAACCACCTGTTAAAAACAAGATAAATTGTTAATAAAAAACACAGAGCCTGAACTTTTTATATTAATTTAAGCTAGAGGGGAAGCTCCTCTCCTGCCTTTTATTAGGCTTCTAATTACTTAGGAACATTAGCTGACATTAGTAAGTACTTAAGAGCCACAGCCATTCTACTTTATGACAAGAAAACGTCCCATTTCATAGGAGAACCTTTCCCCCAGGCTTTCCTTCATCCCTCCTAGCAAGATTTCATGTAGCAGCAATGAAGGGCAAAAGGGACCCTGAGAAACACCTTTCATTTTTAAAGTTAACACAAAGAATGGTTTGGTTTCTGTACTTTCACAGGAGAAAAATATTGTATGCTCTATATTTACACTACATGTTTCCTCAGCTTCTTGTGACTGATATTAGCAGTGTTTACTCCTCACTCCTGTGTAAACCACTTGCAGCACTTCAGGGCAGGCAGGCAGCCCACAAAGGGAAGTTTTTGGAATCATAGTATTCTCCCTGTATAGCACTCAGTTTCAGTTTAACCTGAAAGTTTTTGTTATAGGAACTCCGGCCAGTTCTAGGAAGCACCAGCATACTCCTTTTAAGCCAGCAGAAGAAAAGCAGAACTAAGGACGGAAGATAAGGAGATGTCATAGGACAAGGGAGTATAGTATATGACTAATAAAAATGGAGATGGCTTTTCTTATGTGGTTCACAAATGTCTTTGGAGGCGATGCCAAAAGAAAAGTTTTACAAATGGTCTAAGTGATACTGGCATCACTACAGTAAGTACGTGGCTTCCCAAGGGTATCATTTTAAAGGATAATAATAATTTGATTCTATATGATAAATTTGTCTTAAAAAGCATTAAAGTTTATTTTTAAATTATATTAAAAGCATTGTTTAAACAATGGTTATAACCAATGAATATGAGAACATATGCAGGATGTGTAGGTGGGATCAAACCACTTTTAATTTTATAGTCTAAGGACCAAATTCAGCACTATGTACTTCTGCATCGGCCACCATTAAAAATTTGGAGGCTGCTGGACATTGGTGAGGAATCAGAGGTCTTAAAAAAAGGTACAAATGAGTGGCACATGTAGTTTCAAAGCCTGTTTGGGTAAAGCAGAACAGATGACCTATCTTAATTTTATGTAGACAGGCAGCACAGTATGCGAGAAACAGAATACCTTTTGTAGCTCAAGAGACCTAGCCAGTTAACATCCTGGCTTCACCCCTTTGTAGCTGAATAACCCCCTCAAATTATTTAATTCCACTGAGGCTCAGTTTCCTTGTAAAATGCTGGATGAAGTGCCTGGCAAACAGAAGGTATTTACTAAATATCAGATCCTCTGTGAGGGTGGGTTTTTGAAACTAAGGGTCACAACCCATTAGCAGATTATTAAATCAATTTAGTGGGTTTTGCAACTGGCATAGTTTAAGAACTGAAACGGAACAAAAAAACATCAGAATGCACTGCACATAACGGTATGTATCGTTTCATTATGCATACCGAGGTTTGATATAAATGCATTTTTTAGTGTGGTTACAGCCAAAAAGCTTCAAAGTCTCTGCTCTACAGAGAAATTCTGATTATTATATCAAAAAACTTCTTAGGAGTGCTGCCTTTATCCAAATGAGACTTTATAAATTTTAAGACTTTAATCAGCATTCCTTTTACTTCTAACTTCTTGCAGCAAAAATAAGACATGAATCGGAAGATAAATTTGATCTGATACTATAGGACATTAAATTCAATTTTAAGATTGGTTTCTGTTCCATACTAATTGATACTTTATAAACACTATATTTCATTTATAGTTGATTAAATACTTCTAGCAATTTCTACAAAAAATTGACTATTAGGTTCTATTATGGGAAAAGAGATACAATTTCTAAATAATCTTAAATTATAAAACTTTTTTTTGTTTTTTGGAGACAGTGTTTTGCTCTGTTGCCCTGGCTAGAGTGCAGTGCGGTCATCCTTGCTCACTGCAGCCTCAAACTCCTGGGCTCAAGCGATCCTCCTGCCTCAGCCTCCCGAGTAGCTGGGACTACAGGCGCACGCCACCACACCCAGCTAATTTTTCTATTTTTGTAGAGACGGGGTCTCGCTCTTGCTCAGGCCGGTCTTGAACTCCTGAGCTCAAATGATCCTTTTGCCTCAGCCGCCCAGAGTGCTAGGATTACAGGCGTGAGCCACTGTGTCCAGCCAAGTTATAAAACTTTTCAAAAGGACTATAACTTGCCTAAGTGTAAAGACTGCTAGAGTTAATATTCCAGTCCTGATGGGCAGTAAGAGTCAAAGGTTTGTAAGAGTACATACACACACCAGTGTTCCACACTGGCTTAGTAAAATGTGAGAAATCCCCAAAATATGAGCTTCAAATACAAGCCTCCCTCTCCTTCGGGTCCTTATGTAGACCAGCCTTACATTATAATGAGTCCCCAGTGCTGCCGCTAAGATGGCGGGCTGAAAGGGTAGCCAATTTGGGGTTTGCAGAGTGGGGTAATATGCAGTAATGGAGGAGGGTAAAATGCTGGAAATTACAGAATTAAATGATGAATCTTGATATCTTACAGTTATTTTTAGCTGACTTGGCAGGACTATGTACATCAGGATCACCTTACAACTCAGGTTTAGGAATTTTGTTTTCTATAAGCACCTGAGTTCTGATCCTCCTTCACATTTGAACACCCTGTGTTAAAGGGACAGCAAGGACCAGAAAATGGAAAAAAGACGTGATTCAAAAGTAATTATCCCAACTTTACAAATATCCAACATGAGATACTGGTTCAGAATCTGACACTTACTCAAAGTATTTCCTTCTTGGCATTACATTAAAGACATAGATCAGCAAATAGCAAAACTTGATACTTCCTAGTTATTTAATGATAAATGGTGCTTTGTCTCATTGGAATTCATTGGTGAGATTCAAAAAGTATGAAAGAGAAAGGTCTCTTCAGATTAGTCACAGAAATGAAAGGTAGCAATCAATAAAAGTTATTAAAAGTAAACTCAGCAAGAAAGAAGCTAAGTGATAAACCATTCGACCCCCTGATGAACGCTGGCTCCTGACAGAGACAGTTTATACCTTCTGGGGTGCAGGTGCCAATTCCTGCCCTCAGAAAAGAGTAAAGAGTAAGGCAAAAAGTGGCTCCTTCCTATTTCAAATGAGTTGAGGTACAGAGGGAAGCTGCCTGTATTCTTAAATTCTTTTTCCTAAATTTAAAGCCTTTTTGCAATTTGAGATAGACACGGGGTGAGGCAGGATCAGGCTTGCTGTCGATGTTAAATGTTGGGATTAACACCACAGACTGTTCACTGGGTCAGAGTCTTGGCACTAGGCTGAGTCCGTCATCATGTAGAATGTGAGAAAAGGTAAGTACGAATGCTATTCTTGGGAAGAAATAGCAGCTGTGAAAAGCAAAAGGAAGCATAGGAGATAAAAAGCCTGGGAAAAAGGATGGTAGTAACAGAAGTGAGGTAGATAGCCAGTTCTCAGCTCCCTCAAAGACCAGCTGAAAAGAAGACTTTGGGTCAGAGACCCGCTGTGTGGCAGATATATCGCCCCTCAAAATTGGAAGATGCCCAGGAAATGGTCTCCATCTTGCCCCCACCCCCATTTGAGCTCAAACTCTAACAATGTTGGAAGTATCTGGAAATTTCTTTTTCTTTTTTTACCTAGAGGTCACAGGAAGGGATGAACAGAGATTAGAGATAAGACAAAAAAGACTATGAGAAAAGTCCTTATTACATATGGATAGAGTTCACCTCACAAACCAAAGAACTTTTCAAAATTACAAGGGAGGGACAGCAAAGAACACTAGATCTTTGAGGTGTCAGGAAACACGTTTACAGAGCAAGCTTGGTCTGGCTTAATAAGTCTCCTACCACTTGAAATTCTGTGTTATTTAGAGAGGCAGAGGAAGAGTTCAGAAAAGAAGCCACTGTCACAAATGGAGATACATGAAAGAGAAGTTGGGCCTCTCTTTCCATTTTCCTATACTATTAATTTCTTTCACCAGAAAATATAGTTGGATCAAATTGCAATAGGGTTCACCTGATGGACTCCATTATGCAGTTCACCTGTGCTTCTTACTAGGCGCTGATCTCCCTATCTGATAACAAAGGCTCCTGAACTCCATTCTTTTCCTCGCTACCAGGCCTAAATAATCTACAAATACACCTTAAGGTCTCCAATTCGGGGTTGTGGAAGCAACTATTCCACCATAACCCAACACTTCTACACATCTCAAGACCTTATCCGAGTCATAGGTTCAATTCTCACATTTCCAGGCAGAAAATTTGCTCCTTGGCAGTCTTCAAACTTTGCCTGACAGACATTATACACCTTCAGCCCAGGATCCTCAATCTCCCAACGTCTCCATTAACACTCCAGCAAACAACGAAATATATCCACTTATCACAGTTCAACCCCACTTGAGCATTTACAGCCACTCTCTTGATAGACTTGTGTTCCAGAAGCTGACTGAGTGTCCAACAGCAGCAAAGGTCCTCATTAGGATAGACGTGTTGGCACCAATAATACCAAAGTTTGGTTTTTAACTACATTTTTTGTCAGTTTGGCTGGGAAGATCTGGACAGCTGGAAGTGAGCTTCTCCATCATTTTCTGTTTCTTTCTTTGTATCAATTTTCCACCTGTGAAGCCCAACACCCCACCACCAAGTGCAGCTGCAATTCCTGCCACTTTGAAGCCTGCAAGGAGGCCAATGGGACCCCCCACCGCTCCTCCGATGAGTGCACCTGCCACAGGCAGAGCTGCCAGCTTGTATTTTGCAGCCTGTAAAAAAAAAAAAAAAATTCAATTTAGAAATTGAGTTGAGAATATCTGCCTGTGGCGATGTGCGTTTTCCTCTCATTACTCCTGGCAATGCCTCTTTAACTCTTGGTACATAATTAACCTTAGAGATTGTACTTGGTGGGGGGGGGAGAGAAGGTATTCCACAGGTACTGCAATTGCTCCAGATCTCAGAACTTAGAGAACTGAGCTACAAAGAGTGGACTGCTACAAATTGATTTACTTGCAAAACAATCAATCCACTAACTATCTAGCTGGCTTATTTAAACAGTTTCAGCAGCCACGGATCCCCCAAAAGCTTTTATGTTGCACAGAGATTATTCTGTGCTTTGTGCCTGGGGTTAAAAGCAACATCCTATGGACAATAGATGGTCCCACCCCATGTGTGCTGTCACACACTTACACTTTTACCCTCACTGGATTCTTGCAACCCTCTCGTCTCTCTCTCTGAACCTCTGCAAATATTCCCTTGTCACACCAAATGCCTTATGGTAGGCTATAGTCTATTCTCTCTTTGAAGAAATTTCTCTCCTGATAGAATGAATCTTAGAGTAGAATATTACAACCATTGATTTCTTGCACTACCTATGTGTCATTTCTTCCTTGTTTCCTTAATTACTGGTTCCCTCAACATTGAAGAGAGCAGATCAATTGGGTTAATACTAGAGATTCCTGCGAGCCAGAGTACCATTGATTTGTCAGCAGGAGCAGAATCTTACCTTCCCCAAGTTTTTGGTTCCCTCTTCAACATTCACAGCAGCACTGTTGACATGGTCTGCAATGCTGTCAATCTTCTCCTGCTGAGACTAGATGCAAAGGAATTATGAGTGAGCGTTCCTGCTGGGGAGCAGCAGGGAGCCAACACACACTATTTTAATTCCTATAATCAGGGCCCCGGGTACTGCAGCCTTGCCATCTTAATAGTGGTTCATTAATAGCATCTGATAAACCAGGTCGAAAGGACAAATTCACTTTCATGAAAAAAAGGGGGGACTTAATTATTAGGTAATAAAAGGGTGGCAACTTTACAGCAAAAAGCATCTCACACTAAAATTCATTCAAACATACAAACATATTATTCTCCAAATGAATCTACTTTCCAGGAGAAAAAAAATCTAAATAAGCATTTACACATCATTTTGGGTTTGGTGGAAAAAAATAAAAACAAAATCGAACCAAAAACCCCACCCCTCTAACTTATCTTATTTGAAGATTCAGTTTAAAATAGTCCAATTTACCTTACGAGTAAAATGCCCTTGACCCAACAAGTACAAATTGTTCTGTTTTAGGAATAAGACTACAATATGGTTTGATCTATTATGAAAATCTTTCCACTTGTGATACATGGCAGGGAGCAGTGAATGAATTCACTGTTCTGTGTTTTACACCTGTGTATTTTAATACATTTTAAAATCATGACAAGTTAAAATGTTTCAGATCAAATATATTAATAGAGCTTCCTATATAATACGGCAACACCTGTGCTGGCACAACAGAGACTGTGACTCATGGAATCTCTGAGCAGAAGGAATGTTGAGGTCATCAGGTGCAATTCTCCTCTCTGACATTTCTGACAAGCAGTTACCAAACCTCTGCTCAAATACCTCCAGTGACAAGAACGCATTACTTGCCACAGGAACACATTCTAATCTAATCCATTGCAACCCTGTTTTTATGCATCCAGAGTAAAATTGGGTTACAAAAGCCATAGGGAATAAGGCAACAGGTAGAAGTCAAAACAGGACCAGCAACAAGGGTGAGATATTGTTGAATTATTGGCCCAGGGTTTTTAAAATTTCGTTTGACCAGAAATAGGGCTATTTACAAAGTTACAAAAGAGGAGAGGGCATTTGAGCAATAAAGCTTGAAGAAAAATAGAGCAGGTGTCTAGTAGATACTAATTTATTAAAATTTATTGAACTATACCTTGATCTCTCAATGCCTTTATAAGTTCCTTTTATTGTGGTAAAATACATACATAAATTTACCATTTTAACCATTTTTAAGTGTACAATTTAGTGGCATTAAGAATATTCACAATGTTGTGCAACCATTTACCACTATCTTACAGGTTCTTTTTTATACTATTTTCTATTCTTCATTGAACTTAGCGCAGTGCTTATGTACATAGAAAGTGCTCCTTAAATACATGGTTAATTTGCCTAGATACTATCATGTCCATGTGATGATAGTGACAGGATGTGGTCACTCTGGTTATGTTCCCAGGTCATTCTGTACCTAAATGGAGCTTCTGTAAGTCCTTGGCCATGTGGTCATGAGAACTCAGTCACTCTGGGAGTAATAATCAGGGGTTCTCCTTTGAGCTTTTGCCTAATAGCATTCTGTCTCATGTCCTTAGTCAGATTATAATAAATAGGACATTTGTATAAAGCTATGGCTGTAGCTGGAATCTTCCTACACATATCTTCCTTAGATTAGGGGTTAAGAGCTGCTTACATAACTTAAGCAAACATGTAACTATCAAACGGCCACAATCCCCTAATTTTCTTTTCATGTGCCTACCCCACTGGAAGGGAAATGTATTTGTCTTGAGTGAGAAAAACTTTGTACATGTGTAGTTTTTTTTTTAAAATCAACTTTATTGAGGAAAAATTTACAAACATTAAAACACATTTTAAGTGTACAGATTGATGACTTTTGGCAAATGTATATATTTATGTAACCATTCATGTATAGATTTAACAAACTGCATTAGATTCAGAGATTATTACAATAACTGAATAAATCTTGATCCTAAAAACAAAAGATATTTGGGGGTTCTTGTTCTATCATTCCCTCTATATGCAAATAAATAATAGATTATACAGATACCTAATCCAGAGACTTCAAACATTTTGCTTCTTCTGACTTAGAGGCATCAGAAACAATTCAAACAATTTTAGGTATTACACTTCAAGAAAATATCCATCCACAAATTAGAAAATAAGCAGAGTAAGCAGCCAGTACTGAAAAGCCTAGAAATCATATTGCAGTAGGAATACAAAAGAATCATGCATTCTTAAGAGTAGAAAATATGGTGGATGGGATAGAGTGAAGAAAGATGATATTAGTTTCAAAACCTTGAAAAACTTTTATAAGGAAAAAAGACAAAACTTGTTCAGTACATGGCTCTAGAGGGCAAAAGTACCAAAGAGACATTATTGTAGGGCTGAATTTACATAAGGAAGAACTTCTAAGAGTTACAGCCTCCCAGTGGAATGGCTGAAGTATCAAGTGTCTCTTGCAATTGTTCAAAAAGAGGCTAAAAGACCATGTATTTGAGAAGGTGCGGCAAGAATAGAGAGATCGGGTTAGGTGGTCTCTTAAGCCCTTTCCCATTCCAGTTCTTAGACTGTGTGATCTAGGAACTTCTAATTTAAAACCAGATCTCAGGGAAACCATAACTCAAAGATGGACAAACCCAAAATCATGGTTTGATCAAGAACAAACCTAGACAGATACATAAGTAGAAACAGTCTTGTGCCTGTGTGGACATACATACATACATACATACATATCTATAGCACACAGACTCATATACCCTACCATCCCATAATTCCTGGGAAGGAAAAGAAGAACAATTTAGAAAAATAATGACAGAAAATCTACTCTATTGTTCCCACCAAATCTATTTTCTGCTCCCTAATCTGTTAACAGTATCATCCGTAACCGATCTTTCTGAAGCACAGACTGTAATTACATTACTCGAACCTGCTCAAAAATCTATATTGGCTCCTTAATGCCTACAAAGTAAAGTTCAAATTCTTTAGTATGGCATTCAATGCCATCACAATCTGGCTCTCACCCTCCTTGTTTGTCCATGGTACCTCGTACTTTGGTTATACTGTAGTACTTGTCATTCTGGAATGGGCCACACACTTCTCTATTCCATGTCTTTGTTCAGCTCTTCTCAAATGCACTCTCTTAATCCCACTGGTGGACATTTACTCATTTTTCAAGGCGCATGCAAATGCTGCATACCTGTGTTGAGCTATCCTTAATGCTTTCACCTCACAACCCCTGCTTCCCTTCCCTGGAATTAAATGCTTCTCCTTGGAGCTGATAATACCTTAATATCTTATTTTTGCATTTAGCTATCATGCTTGAAAGCTCAGTTTTTGGGGTCCAAGCCTATTGCCACTCACTGTAGAATCCCCAAAGGCAGAGGGCAGGCTTCATTTATTTCTATATCCAACCTTGTCAAACCCCTAATGCCAAGCACCTAACACAGTGCCTTTTACATAACAAGTGCTCAACAAATGTTTATTAACTTGATCTAGAATTTGAGGAAAGTTAGACTTCTATCCATGGCTCGATACAAGTCTTAAAAATTATAACTTCTATTAAAATTCTAATCAAAAGCCCAGTGATTGATAAAAGCCTCTCATTCTAATAATCTAACAATTATGAGCCAAAAATAGGTATATACTCACATTTACTAGGAGAGAGAAATCAGTGACCAGTTGGTTAAGTTCAATTAAGTCCTTAAAAAGAGAAAGAGAGGAAGTTACTTATTTTTATGTCTCATACCTAGCAAAAAGAAAATAATTTTTAACATACCGCTTCTAAGGTTTCCCATGATTCTGCAGCATTTTGATCTCGAGGAATTTCAGGCAATGCATGTATCTGAGTCAGACTCTGAGAACTAGCTTCAGCTTCAGTAGTATGAAATGTTCCTGGATGAACATAGCCCCATGTTTAGAGTTTACTTGCTTTGTTATAAAGGAAATAGCATAAGTCAATTCCATAAAATAATTGTCATGTAAAATGCTTACTAATTAAATTCAGGCTAAAAGGAAATTGATTATTCTATAAAAAATGGAATTATTTATACATGGGCAGCTTTTCCCCCAAGATAGTTAACACAATTTTTTCTTTATTTACAAAGTCATCTTAAAAATGGCTATAAATACTATCTATCCAATCTAAATAACTAGGGCTAGATGTGGAAGAAACATCCAAAAGAAAACTACTCTATTTGGCCAATGTCCAATGAAAAGATACCCAGTATAAATAGGTTTAACACTTTTCATTGATAAATCCTTAAGCTTTTATTTGTCTATTTTAGTAATAAATATCAGATACAAAAGGTGTTGAAAGTAGAGAAGCAATGTGATTTATCAATGAAAATGAGTCACTATTGATAAGAATAAGATTGTCACCAAACACACACTCTTACCGTATGTATCTTTTTGTATATATTGTCACTATTCTTAGAGTCATTCCTCTAACCGTGCCTCCACTGCTGCTTCTACTTCTTTTCTGAATTTTAAGAAGTCATCAACCCAGTAGGACTTGCCTCATTAAACACAGCTATGATGATGAATTGATTTATACTTGAAAATCTACCTTCAAGTCTCTTATTTCTTCATATTGGTTTTACCAATCCTCCATTCATTCATTCAGCTGACATTTATCAAATGCCTATTATATGCTAATCAGTGTGCTAAGATGCTGGGGACACAATGGTAAACCACAAAACCAGTTCCAAGAAAGCAACATAGTGTGGTGGTTAGAAGCATGGACCTAGTCATAAAGACCTGGGTTAGAATCCTGATTTGCCTATTTATTAGCTCTTTGAGTTGCGAAGGTATTTCATCTCTTTGGCTTATTTTTCTCCCTTGTAAAATAAAGTGATATTTACTTTGCACGGTACCTAGGTTATATATAAAGTACAAGTAATAAATAGTGACTACTGCCACTGCTGCTATTACTAACAGAGTTTACCATGTGACACAAACATGTTAATAGTCAAGCTCAGTCAGTACAGTCTGATAAGAACTATGATACTGGTAAGTACGGAGTGCTACGTGAGCATGGAAGACAGGTATTTAACCTAGACTTGAAGAGGGGAGAGTGGTCAGAGAAGGTTCTGAAGCTGAAGCCTGAGGATGAACAGAAATTACTATATAGGTGAACTGGGGCAGGGGTAGAGAGAGAAGCAAAGAGTTTTCAGGTCAGGGAGAACTGTGTGTGCATAGGATGTTTAGTATAGCTGACGCATATTCTGTAACAAGGAGAAAAGCAAAGATTGAGGCTGGAAATCCAAACTGAGATTATTCATGGCATTGTGAACTATTAAAGAATTTTGTCTTTCTCATAAGATCAATATGTTACTGTTTAAAAGAGTTAGAGATTATTGGGAAGCTGCTATAATCATATTTTAGATTTAGAAAGGAAATTTAAATCACATCAATCTAGAAATCAAGGATGGAGTTGAAAGGTGAGAAACTTAGAGAGTGAAAAACCAGTTGGGAGGCTTTCCAATATGTCCAGTGCAAAATAATGATGATCCGTTTTAGGATAGTGACAGTTGAAATGGAAAGAAGAGATCTTAAGGTCTACTTTTTTCCTTTCACTTCAAGTTCGAAACACCTACCACTTACATTTTCTGAACATCCATTATGTATTTTGTTAGGTACCAGAGATGAAAAAGTAAATAATATCTGCTCTCAAGGAACTTATATTCTAGAAGAGGCAGACATAACAAAGAGACAATCATAAAACAATTGGAAAGTGCCTTGGTACCTCTCTAGATAAACAGATACATAGAGTATTTTACAGGAGTTCAAAGCTGGTGGCATCTTATCCAGCCTGATATTGTGTGCAGTTTATGGGAAGGCTTGCTAGAAAAGTTGATGTTACTAGGCAAAGAAGAGAGGAATATAAATTCTAGGTAGAAAAGCCAGCATGAACAAAGGGCCTCAAGGAAGAAACAAAGCAGCTAACTTAAAATTATCACTTTGATGTTACCAAAGCGTGAAGTAAAAGACGTAAGAGTTACAAGCGTAAGACATTATAGATGGTTAGGAAGGGCCTTTTAGACCAGTTAAAGACTTCAGACATTATCTGGCAAACAATGGAGAGCTGCTGAAGGGTTATAAGCAGGGAAATTACATGATGACATGTGACACCTGATCTATTCCTAAAAGTAAGCCATCATAACTCCAAATTCATATTCTTTCTCATTCAACTAAGCCTATAATTGAACGGTATTTTATAAAACTGTATTAGTATTTTACCTTCAAAGTTTATGAACACTTTACTTCTCAAGGAAAAATTCGTTTGATTTGTTCAGGAAGGGCATAAAATAATCTGTAGGTTTATCAGAACTGACATTGTTCTTTTAATTTTAAATCTTGGCTAGGCATGGTGGCTCACACCCATAATCCCAGCATATCGGGAGGCCCAGATGGTAAGATCACTTGAGGCCAGAAGTTCGGGACCAGCCTGGGCAATGTGGCGAGACACTGTCTCTACAAAAAATTCTAAAAATTAACTGGCCATGGTGGTATGTGCCTATAGTTCTAGCTACTTGGGAGGCTGAGGCAGGAGGATTACTTGAGCCCAGGAGTTCAAGGTTGCAGTGAGCTGTGACTGCACCACTGTACTCCAGCCTGGGCAACAGACTGAGATATCATCTCTTAAAAAAATAAACAAATAAAAAATAAATATTATCTGAATATATTTCTTTAATTTGAAGAGCAAAAACATCAGATATAGAGTTTTACATTATAACATTATGGCAAATATCCAACATTTTAAAAGCTCTCAATGATTTTTACAAATGTTTAAAATACTTATTTACCCTATACCCTAAATTATTAAAAAGATAAAGATGTTTCATTCATAAAGATGTTTTCATTTTCATGTCAACCAAGACAAATACATTACTCTGTGACCTTTCTTCTACTTAATATTCCTTAACATACTTCAATTTCTTTAATATTATTATGAATAAAGATAACTTTATTATCATTAATAGACCAAGTATAAAGTAGAACTTTATAACCATGCCCACTCTAAAGATTTTTTTAAGCCATAATCTATGTATTATTAAAGGGGATTCAAATGAAGTATGTGAGGGTATACAACAAAATGAGGAGAGATTACCATATATAAATTCTTTGTCTAAAAATTAAGGGATGGGAAATGTTTGACATTTTAAACAAACACAAAAGATTTCCCTCAGTAAAAAATAAGACATGTTTAAGTCATTTACGTCTCACTAGAAACCAAACTGCGTATGTATCTTAGTTCAAATAGAGTTTAGAACAAAGAAGTCTGTTCTCTTACATAGGAAACTCTGCTGTAAACTTACAACTCTGAACATCACTGATCAATTCAAGGCATGACTATCAATTAAGAAAGCAAACCTTTTAATTTCTACAACTTCCATAATTCATTTATTAAAGCTTACTTTAAAAATCACTACCTCAGTGATCATCCTTTCACTTTGAACTTTTACAAACTGCTGTGGACATGATGAGGCAAAACACTGAAACGGATTATAGCTACAGGAAAAGAAGGCCGAAGGACTTTAGCCTGTCCACAGAAGTCCAAAACTGTAATTGTTTCACACTACATAATCATTTCAGATAGATCCACCCCCATACGAACAGCTGTAAGCACACAGAGCAAGTAGAATAAAGTATGTATCACTTACCACTGTTTTCAAACTCTAGAATTGGTTTTAAAACCTTATAATTGGCTATAAACTCAAAATTAAGATAGTTGGCTCACTTTAGTTGAAGTAAGAAATAAGCTAAATAACATGGATATAAGACTTTTCTCTTCTATACATATCCAAATATTCTCTCCCTCTTTCTTTCTCCGTACTTCGTGGGCAGTAATGATTCTACCAAGAATTATATAACACAATATATAAGAAGTTTTTCACTAAACTTCACTACATTAGAAAAAGTTTCATTATAAATCTAAATTAATTCAAAAGCATTCCTTACATTTTTTCAAGTTCAGGCAGTTTAAAAAATAGTAAAATTAATTTACTGATCATCTACATACACCTAGTATCAAAATAAAATGACTTCTAAGTCATGTCTTAGCTGCAAATGAAGACTTTTAAGAAAATTAAAATCAACAGAAAATACATCTTCTGAAACATATAATACGAAACTATCTACATGTTTCACAAAACTGTTCAGTACATGTATATACCTGTGATAAAAATCTAATATTTCATCAAATTCCATATGCTGGGCTGAAGTTCCCAGCAGTTTTAAGATTGGATTCTTTTCTTTTGTGAATATTTGTTTAAAATGTAATAAGATTCTGTTCCTATTGGGCTGTTGAAGTGTGTGTCCTGGGAGTAAAGAAAGACAAAGATGGAGAGAAGCACAGATTCACTCTGTATTACTTGAATCACCTTTCTAAATACAAATCAGATTTGTAGGCTCATCACTTCTCTTGGTGGGAAGCAATATGCTAAAAATGAAACCACGCACGGGTGAGACAGAAGGGAGTTTCTCAGATCAAACAAGATTGGCAGAGAAGATTTGCTTTAGGAACTCTCAGAATCTGGACAAAAGAAACAGCAAAATCATCACAGCTTCCCCCTAAACTTAATAAGCTTCTTTCATTCTCCAGAGAACACAAAACATCCTATTCTACTTGTTATTTCGATCTGTAAATGAAAAACTATTTTTGTATTTTTGATCTCACTCATGGAAATGTGGTAACATTGCCCCTGAATCTCTGCTGATGTTTCCAACTAATTTATTTAGAATCAGATTGAATTTGTAAAGGAAAAAGTATTTTAAGTCACTTAACTTCTATGCAAATAAAACACATTTTCCATATAGGCTGTTCTTACTATAATGAGTATCTAAAGCAAAAATAAGGAAAAACCAGAGAGCACGGGATAAAAACACGTAGAATGACAAAAAAGAGTCTACAGCTAGAAGAAGACCACATACGGAAGAAACCCAATTCCTACCCCACTATTAAAGTCTTATGTAAATTATTTACTTGCTTTCTTTTCATTTTTCTTCTTCTTTCCTATCCTTTGGGTTGTTAATAATATTTCCAGATTTAAGGCAATATAGTAATTCTCACACTTGGTGAAATACTCAGGCACTTGCTGAGACGGTAATTTTTTAAAGGCTTTATGTTGGCAATTTTTTCATAGTCAAAGCACAATGTAACTAGCAGATTATTCAGAATTTGAAATTCTACACACTGTTTTAGGTATAACTGAGGTATCTGATTTTATAAATAGAATGACTGTTTTAATGAAATCAGCACTAGTTTCAGAGATTTAATTTTGTACTTTTCTCCCAGGTCTTTAGCCTATTTGTTGTTCCATGAATTGAAAGTTTGAGAATCGAGAGAGTTGGAAAATGAATTTGAATTGCTATTTTTTCTCCCTCATCCCCTGGCTCCACTCCAATCTTTTTCATTTCCTCCATACACATGCTTCCTCCAATTCTGCCAACCTTTTTTTTTCTTTCTTTATTTTTTACACCAGTCAGCTTCCTATGGAGAAAGTCAATTGCCAGTAAACTGGGTAAAACTCCCTTCTTTCTAATAATCACCCAATTCCTCTGATGATATATAAACCCAAATTTGTTGAGTCCAAACAGTTCTACTGGTAGAAACACAAACAATGCAATAATAAAATGCAAATTAAAGCAAGTATTAGAATATTATCATATTATGAGAAAACTCTTGAATACAACTCAAAATTTTTGTTTGACAGGGAATTGCTGGTGATGGGCAATTCAAAGCAAAATAGCAAAAGAGATTGATGCCAGCTACTCTTTCAAGAAAATACAGCGTATCTTCACTGTTATTAGAGCCATCACAACTGTCACAATGTCTGGGTACATAAGATGTTCCCTTAATCACACAGAACTATAAAGCCCAGTTTCTCTGCATACACACATTAAGCTTCAGTTTGCACTGAGAGCTAAGAACAGCCTTCAACCTCACCAATGTGCTAGTGATAACTATAGACGAACAGAATAATGAAAACAGTAACTACAAACTATCAGAAAGCATTCTTTCCAAATATTCTTCAACCAAGGGTTGAGTGCTAACATCTCCTTCTCCCCAAAACATTTTAGGTACTGGTTATCCACAGAGTGAAGCGACTGCAACGCATCTGAAATTACAAAATTGTCTCTAAAAAGATACTTATTTCTATTTATAAAACATTTATGAGTGGTCAACTATGTGCCAAGAATTATGCTAGCTACTAAGGATACCATAGAAGCAAGATTATCCAGAAACCTGAATATTGGCCTAAATGTTTCTTCCAATATTTTTTTTTTATTTCCCTGTAAATTATTGGATCATTAGCACTGAAAATAAAAAATTAAAAATAATCTGGCTTTGGAGATAGAGAGTGGTGCAGGAGTGCCCTAGGTAAATAAAAAGAGAAAAACTGGGTAGGTATTAATATATCGTCACTAAGATTCTGTTATAATTTGTAATTTATTTATACCCCACCTTTTCCATAAGGATTAAAGGCAGCTTAGAAGGATTTACAAAATGTAACAAGATGAGACAAATTAAACATGAAAGAGAAACAACAAAACAAAAATGGAAAATAAGGGCAGCAGTTATAAAATAAAGCTAGGATAGTTAAAAAATTTGACTTCTGGTGGTTAAAAAATTTGGCTTTATGCTTTCTAGTAGACACCTCAAGTAGGGAAACTTTATCAGTTATTCTATTCAATACCCAAAAGATAAAGAAAGACCAACTACTTTGAAGTACTACTATGTAGTAAGCCAAGAATTTTTTCAGGGTTAAAGACATTATTATATTGTGATCAACAATTATCAATTACATCCTTAGAAGAGATAAAATGAGAAGTTTCACAGGGCTGTTTCTTAGAAGTTGACTTCATGACCCCCACCACAGATTTTTTAATGTTGTCAGTTATTCAGAGAACTGGGCTGGGAGAAAGACCTAACATCCCCTGTGAAAACCTAAATGCTTAAGAAAAAAGGCATGCATGAATAGGTCACCCCTGCACCTGGAAAGGAGTGAAGAACACTCTGCAGACAAGAATGACATTATCCTTAGGAAATATTTAAAAATTTCTTTTCAATACATAGACAAATGGGTGCTTGAAGCACTGAAGTTCTATTCCATACAGCACAGCCTCAAAATTTTTATTCTGCAAAGTGTCCAGTACACATTTCCAGGTACAGTCAAGGTCCAAGGACATGGCATATTGGGAGAGCAGATCTCTGAAAACCTGCAGATAATCTGCAATATCTACCCAATAAGGTCAGCTTTAATTAACTGCATTACCATGATCAAGAATAAGAATTAGGTCCGGGCGCGGTGGCTCACGCCTGTAATCCTAGCACTCTGGGAGGCTGAGGCGGGTGGATCATTTGAGCTCAGGAGTTCAAGACCAGCCTGAGCAAGAGTGAGACCCCGTCTCTACTAAAATTAGAAAGAAATTAATCGGCCAACTAAAAATATATAGAAAAAATTAGCCGGGCATGGTGGCACATGCCTGTAGTCCCAGCTACTCGGGAGGCTGAGGCAGAAGGATCGCTTGAGCCCAGGAGTTTGAGGTTGCTGTAAGCTAGGCTGACGCCATGGCACTCACTCTAGCTCGGGCAAAAGAGTGAGACTCTGTCTCAAAAAAAAAAAAAAAAAAAAAAAGAATAAGAATTAGTATAATACATTACCACCAACAGTCATGGATCTGGTCAAAGGAGGGTGTAATAAAGTTTCTTCATCATTAAACTGTTTCTTAAGTTCTTCTACAGATTCCAAATGGAGTTGGAGAAATTTTGCTGTTGCTGTTGAGGCTTCTTCTTTAACAGGATCTATCATTCTCTTCAGAAGTACTAGGTCATCCTTTTGGACTTTCAAACAAAGTTTCTCCATCTCTCGGATATTGGACCGCAGTTGCTATAAAGGAAAAAAATCATTAATGCCCCCATCTCTTAGTATAAAGTATCTTTCTTTTCAGAAGTAATTTGTTATAATGGTTGTGAATGGAAATGATTACAAATATCCTCTATGATAGAAGGTGTAGCATAATACTTTTCTATTTTTCATATCTCTAGCTGGCCAAATCCAATATCTTTAGAACCCATATCCTCATACTTTGAATGTACTTAGCGTTTTTTCCTTCATTAAATGTAATTATTACAAAGGTAACAAATATTCTTCATAATAAATCAAACACTGCAGAAACATATGAAGAAAAAATCATTTTCCCACTTCACCAATCCCACATCCTCTCTTAACCCAATCTTCCACTTATTTCTCATGGCTCATGCATACAACTAACATATATAGGCTTTCTCCTTTGTTATAAAAAAATGGATTACATTATGTACAATAATCTATAATCTGTCATCCCATACCCCAATTTAACAATATCATCATGGACATCCCTCCTGCTCAGTGGTTATACCATATTCCATAGTATAGATATAGTATAATTTATTTAATAAACATATACACCTGTAGTATATATTTATTAATATATATTTATTTAGTTACTCCTCCAGTGAGCAACTGTCATTCATGTTGTTTCCAGTTTTTAGTTATTATAAACTAAGAGATAAATAACCTTGCATGTAAATCCTAATATATCATATTAGTATATATTAGCACTATAGAGTATACTAATACATTATTTTTTCTAGGAATGATTCCCAGAAGCAGGAATATTCAAATGATAATGTGTATTTTTATTTCAATAGCTATTATTGTTTTTTCCCCCAAAAGGCGACAACGATTCATACTACCACTGAAGTGTCAGTGCCTATTGAGTGCCAGATGGATTCACAGCCAAATTTTATCAGACTTACAAAGAGCAGGTACCCATACTGCAGAAATTATTCCATAACATCGAGAATAACTGCACATTATCTTGTTTGATAGTTATTGTTTTGATGAAACTTGATAAGCTGATTCTAAAATGTTTATGAAAATGCATAGGGCTGAGACTAGCCAAATCACTTTTGAGGAAGAAGGTAGGCGAACTTCCTCTATTAGATATTATCAAGACTGACTATAAAGCCACAGTAATTAAACCAGTATGGTACTGATGCAAGAATAAACAAATATACAACGAAATAGCCCAGAAACAACCAAAACATATATGCACCTGATTTATAACAAAGGTGGCACTACAGAGAAATGCTGGGAAAAAATGATGTTTCTAAAACATTATGCTTGGTAATGTTTGGGTAAGCATAGAGGCTTTGAACGGTAAGATTAACACATTTGATATAACTTATATAAAACACTGTACCCTCCAAGTTGAGAATATACATGTAAAAAACCACACACAGCAAACATTTACAAAAATTGATTATATTCTGAGTCTTAGAGCAATTTTGAATAAATTTAAAAAATATTGACATTGACATCGTACAGATCATGTATTCTGATCATCATAAAATTAAACTTGAAATCATTAATGAAAACATATCTACAAACACTTCATGTCTAGAAATGAAGAAAGACATTTTTCTAAATAACCCACAGGACAAAGAAGAAATCACAATGGAAAGTGAAAATGCTTATGGGAAAAAAATAAAACTGGATACACCTTCTCATGCCATACACAATAATCAACCAGATGGATTGTAGACTCACATGGCAAAGGCAAAACAATAACACTTAAATAAGAGAATATTTTCATGACCTCGGGGATAGGAAAGATCTCTCAAACATGGCATAAAAGTCATCAACCAACCCATAGAAATGTAAGCAAGAACTTTAAATGGGACTTCTCATAAACAAAGAAAGAGTTAGTCTCACTAATAATCAGGTAAATGTAAATTAAAACCACAATTACCCACCAGAAAAGTTAAAATTAAGGTGTGACCATACTAAATATGATATTAGTAAGGATGTTGTGCCCAGGAACTTGTA
Organism: Indri indri; assembly: GCA_004363605.1. Classification (NCBI taxonomy): domain Eukaryota; kingdom Metazoa; phylum Chordata; class Mammalia; order Primates; family Indriidae; genus Indri; species Indri indri. The sequence continues at coordinate 7,315 of RJWJ010016847.1, read as the reverse complement.
ATCACTGCTGGATGGAGTGTAAAGCCGGTACAACTATTTTAGAAAATACTTTCTAGACTAAAGTTGAAAATAAGTATGCCCAATGAACCACCAATTCTTGTCCTAGGAATATATATGCAACAGAAATTATGCACATGTGTACCAGTTAAAAAAAAAAAAGAATGTTAATAGCATTTATAATAGACACTGAAAACAACTCAAACGTTCATCAATTGAAGAAATTGATACACTATGGTATACCCGTTGAGTGGACTATATATAGCAATGAAAATGGATGAACTATTGTTACAGGCAAAAACATAGGTGAATCTCAAGCCAGATACAAAAAATATCATCTGTTTAATTCTATTTATATAATGTTCAAAAACAGTTTAAATTAAACTATAGCCTCGAGGACACACTTTGATGGTAAAACTATTCAGAAAAAGTAGGAAGTATTTAACATATAAATCAAGATAGTGATTACTTTTGCAGGGGAAAAGGTGTTTATGATTGGGAAGAGGCTATAGAGGCCTACTAGGATACTGGCAACTGTCTATTTTTCTTTTCCCTTTTTCTTTGTTTTTCTTTTTCTTTTTTTTTTTTTTTTTTGAGACAGAGTCTCACTCTTTTGCCTGGGGCGAGTGCCGTGGCGTCAGCCTAGCTCACAGCAACCTCAAATTCCTGGGCTCAAGCAATCCTTCTGCCTCAGCCTCCCGAGTAGCTGGGACTACAGACATGCGCCACCATGCCCGGCTAATTTTTTTCTATATATATTTTTAGCTGTCCAATTAATTTCTTTCTATTTTTGGTAGAGATGGGGTCTCGCTCTTGCTCAGGCTGGTTTCGAACTCCTGAGCTCAGAATGATCCACCCACCTCGGCCTCCCAGAGTGCTAGGATTATAGGCCTGAGCCACTGCACCCAGCTTATTTCTTGATCTAAGTAGTGGTACATGAGAATTCTTAGTATAATAATTTATTTAGGTATGTATTTGTGTTTTAGGAATTTTATAGTATGTATGTCATATTTCATAGTAAAAATTTTAATAATACTTTTAGGAAAGAACATTATATTGACCTGTAAGGTCAATTAACCAAAGATAGAAACAAAGTTGAAAGCATTTGAGTAGGGGTAAAGTTGAGTAGAGATCTTTTCACAGAAGTATATTAGGTACCACCTTGCTGGACAAAGGATATTAATTCTTTCATTCAACTGAACTGTAAAGTTTATAAGAAGAGGGACCAAGTCTAATTTCTTCACCATTATATCCTCAAGGCCTGTCTGGTCCCTGGTATACAGTATGATTTAATTGATATGGTAAATGAATGAATGTTTTCTTAATATTTTCCACAAAGTGGCAAAGTAGCAGTCCAACAGCAACAGGAATCTCCAACTATAAAGAAACCTAGAATTCTTCTCCAGGAAAGCATAACATAAATCACTATCATATGTAATATTCCATCTTTTATTAAGTGGAAGAAACAATGAAAGGAACTACTTCTTTGGAATTAATTCTGACATACAAGCATAAAACAGTGAAGTGAAAATGAAACCCATGAGAAAGCAACCATGCCATCTTGAAGTTCACAACAGGAAAAGGAATAATAGGCTTAATGATTCTTTAGTGGTGAATTTTATCAAGTTTAAAGAAAAAAGCTGTATGATGCCATAGCAGAAATCATATTGTGATAAGAAGATTTTTTTGAAAAAGAGTTACGGTTTCTAAAAAGTAAAATTCTGACATTATAAAAACAAGTTAATCTGGCTGGGCATGGTAGCTCATGCCTGTAATCCTAGCACTCTGGGAGGCTGAGGCAGGAGGATCGCTTGAGCTCAGGAGTTTGAGACCAGCCTAAGCAACACAGCAAGACCCTATCTCTACTAAAAATAGAAAAAAAATAGCTGGGCATGGTGGCATGTGCCTGTCTTCCCAGCTACTTGGGAGGCTGAGGCAGGAGGATCGCTTGAGCCCAGGAGTTTGAGGTTGCTACGAGCTAGGCTGATGCCACGGTACTCTAGCCCAGGTAACAGAGTGAGACTCTGTCTCAAAAAAAAGAGTTAATCTGATAAGAAAGAAAAGAAAGTGGCATCTAAAGACACCAATATGGTTGTGTAAGGTGTGCTATGATAAGTTAAGAATTTTAAGAGACTTGAAACAAGGAGAATCCTGTAAGTAAAATAAGAGCCCAGAATGAGCGGAGGCTGGTGAAAAATGTTAAGAACAATAAAAAGTATTTAAAAAATACACGCAGAGTAAGAACAAGAAAGAAGGGTCAGGCCTACTGCTTAGGGCAGATGGTATAATGTTAACAGATGATGCAGAGAAAGCAGAACTACTTAACTCCTATTTTGCTTTAAATCTCTATTAAGAAGAAATATTCAAAATTAAAAGGGGCATAAGAAACATGCTCAAAGGAAATTTGAAATGTATCTTACTGTAAAGATTTAGATAGGCTTCGTGAAGGAGGGGAAATTTGCACTGTCTCTGAAAAAATAATACCAGGAAAATAGAACATATTAAATAGAAAGAATAGATTGGGGAAAAGACAGAGGTAGGGTAGAAGCCTTTAAATACTGTATTTCATCAATTATAGAACACAATATCTTTTATGTTAACATCTCTAAAATTGGAAAGCATCTTAAAATGTTGGTAAAAAAGTATCATGCCATAGTTAACTGGCAGACTTTTTCTTTCCTAGAGGTATACAAAATAAGGGTGTGTCTAACAGTTGATGGTGTCTTAGATTTAATTTCCTCTCTGAGGTTCTGTAGAACCTATGCCAATTGGAGTAGAGGTCAAGGACCCTAAATTCTGTTAATCGGTTCATTAAAATTTTAAGGCAAAATTTAAGTCATAAATTTCTCTGAAGCTCACAATAACATAAAACAATTTGCATCCTAATAGCAGTCACTTTGGAATCTACTCTTCCATCTTTTCTTCCATTCTCTACCCGGCACTTCTCCTACTCTTTTCTTCTTTTCGCCTAACTCTGTCTTGCTTCCCTACTCTCTTCTTCATTCCTCCTCCTTTCTATTGCTTCTTCCTTTTAAATCCCCCCTATTTTTTTTAAAAAAATTAAAAAGTAGATAGCTAAAGTGTTCTGTATTTCTCCTAGCAAAATTATGAAAGTCACATTTCACTTCTACGAATTCCATGAGTGATTTTTATGTATCTGTGCTATTTATAGAACTGGGATAGATTCTTTACAGAGCAGTATCTTTCTAAACGTGGTCTGAAATCTAATGAATCAGAATCTCTAAGGTGAGTCCCAGAAATCTATATTCTCAACAAGTTCCACATCATCACTGCTATGGAGAAAAAGCTAGGTTTATCGGGTTTCTATGAAAGCCAAGTTAATGTTCTTCAGTGAATTATTACAGTAGTAACAATTGCCAACTCTTTCACTTAGTTTCAAAATTTGATCATAAAATCGTTCTTAATGCTAATGTTTCCTTATCCCAGAGAGGAGAATTGAGTCTAGTCTACTCACAGTTTCAAAACATAATAATAAATGACTGATGCTTCTGTACAAAGTAAGCAGAGTTTGCACTGGAGAGGAGACAGCAGCAGAGAGACAACCTGGAGATATGCAGAGGGGTAATTGATACATCGGTATTTAGAGGTCACTAAATATCAATATTCAGCAGAGAACTGATCAGAACCTTAATGTGAGGAAACTAACCAAAGCTGGGGAAAGAACCATCTTAAAAAGTTAGAGGGAACAGTGCCCAGCACTCACTCAAAGTTGGAAACAGTGGCTGTACCCACCAGCTAAACTGGAAAACACTCTTAATTCACAGGGAATTGGGTAAAGCACTCAAAAAGGTTTGCCTCAGTAATGAGGAATAATTAGCCACAGACTGAGCACTGCTCCAGTGAAGCCTAACGAAGCATAAAAAGTAAGACCCTAAAGTAGCAGTCCCCAACCTTTTTGACACCAGGTACCAGTTTCATGGAAGACAATTTTTCCAGGGACTCATGGGAGAAAATGGTTTTGGGATGATTCAAGCGCATTATATTTATCGTGCACTTTATTATTATTATTATTACATTGTAATATATAATGAAGTAATTATACAACTAACCATAATGCAGAATCAGTGGGAGCCCTGAGCTTGTTTTGCTGCAACTAGATGGTCCCACCTGGTACTGATGGGAGACAGTGACACCCAAAGTGTGTTGCTCATGTCCGGTCTACTCCATAATCTCGTTTTGGTTGCTGTTACTGCAGAATACCCTGCTTCACAAAGACAGCGTGTTAGAAATGGAAGCAGGCTCTTCAGTGCTTTTGTGGCAACCTCAGGATATCCCACCTTGACTTTAATCCAGAACATAAGGAGATTTGAAGTTGTCTCAAACATACTTTTAAGGCCACCGTCATTTGCAATCTCAAACAGTTGATCCTCTTCTAGCACAGACAAAGTCGATTCACTTGGCTTATTCACAAATGGTCAAGGATCCATTCCTTCCCAGTGCAGGGGTCTTTTGTGGTTGGGAAGTAATGCTCAAACTCTTATGAAAGCTCAGAAACGGGATCATGCACCAATTGGGAGAAAGATGGCCCTGGCTCAGTCTCTTTAAAAATCTCTGCTAATGTTTGAAACATGTCAAAAAATCCCAATGATCACTCGTCGCCCCCATAATTTCAGTTTGGCTTTGAATGCAGCCACTTTATCTGCCGACTTGAACACGCTTGTCATTCTCCCCTGAAGTGACAGATTGAGTTTGTTGAGCAGGTTGAATATGTCACATAAGTAAGCAAGTTTTGCAATCCATTCTGTGTCACTGAAATGTGCTGCCAGTGGCAACTGTTTTTCTAAAAAGTATCTCTGGAATAACTCTTGTAACTGTAACTCGGGCCAGTGATCCACCTTTGGAAAGTCATCTCACTTCCGTGTATGAGAGAAGACGTGTGTGCTCTGTGTCCACCTCCTCACAGAACTGCATGAACAGACGTGAGTTAAGGGCATGTACTTTAATGCGGTTGATAATTTTAATCACATCCTACAAAATGTTGTTTAGTTCAGGTAACATTTCCAGCTAGCCAGCATTTCTCTATGGATGACACAGTGCATAGACTCACATTCAGAAGTGACCTCCTTGACTTGAGTAGTGAAACCAGAAAGCCATCCAGTAATGGCAGCCGCTCTGTCCGTGCATATACCGACACAAAATGACCAATTCAGTTTTCCTGATATGTAATCATTCAAAGACTTGAATAGTTCTGCAGCTGTGGTGTTGGTTGGCAACAAAAGTACACACAACATATCCTCATGCCCATCTTCCTGAAAATATATCACACAAAAACAAGCATTGTTGCCTTCTTGTCAACATTAGTAGATTGGTCAACCTGGATTGCATACCACGGTGACTCACTAATCCTCTCTAACAATTGTACCTCAATAGCCTCTGCTATTTCATCAGTTCATCTAGTTATGGTGCTAGCTGAAGGAGGAACGTGCACCACCTTTTGAACTACAGCTTCTCCTAAAAGTTTAAAGCAAATGTCCTAAGCAGCAGGCAGGATCAACTCTTCACCAACAGTAAAGGGCATCTTAGCTTTAGCAGTGACGTTACCCACTAAGAATTACGCTCTCATTGCAGACACATTTGATGAAGTGGTGGCCTTCAATAATTGCTTTTGTTCTTTGTGTTCACATTATTTTTCTTTTGAAAAAGTCCAAAGCTTGTCTTTTAATGCAGGGTGCTTGGTGAAGCAGTTTTGAAGCTCTCATGGCTTCGTTGGATAGCCATTCACTATATCTTACACAAAGTGGGCTTGGAGAATGTGAATCACCTGTTGCAATGAACCTGTAATTTAAGTAGGACTCTTGATATTTTCTTTTAAATGCAGTTTTCATTTTGTTGGCAGTCTTAGAGTCTTCTGCTGTCTCATCATTGGGTCTTTCCCCCTTTTCAGAGAAGCTCCCCAGTGACATTTGTTTTTTACTCATTTTTGCTAGGGTTAGCTTGCAGGCGTACCAAAACTCTGAGACAAGTGCACAGTGTGGGAAAGAGGCGCAGACTGATGTGGTAAATAAAATAATGGGTGGGCCACATGCAGACTAAAATAAGTATTGGATTCCAACTTAAAGTCTGCCACTAGATGCAACTATATAATTGAAGTACATTAACTCACTTGCCACTATAAAGCCTGCCACCAGATAGATGCAGCTTAATTGTCACTTGCCACTCACTGATAGGGTTTTGATATGAGTCTGCAAGCAATTGATTTATTACGGTCACTGTGCAGTCAAACTTCTCTGTAAATGATAATCTAGATTTGCAGCTGCTCCCCAGTGCTAGCATCACTGCCTCAGCTCCACCTCAAATCATCAGGCATTAGATTCTCATAAGGAGCACATAACCTAGATCCCTCGTGTGCACAGATTGTAGTGATGGTCTCATGGTATATACATATGTCAAAACTCAGATTGTACACTTTAAATATATACACATTATTGTACATCAATTATACCTCAAGAAATCTGTTTGGAGAAAAGCAGAAGGAAAAATGCAAAACAAGATCATATTATTTATATGTAGCTATATGAACAGCTATGGTAATACCTAAATCAGGGGAAAAGATTTCCTTGGTGGGAGCAAAGGAAATACAAACAAGGAAGGGTACACAAGGGAGCTTTGGTGGTATTTGTGAAGTTTTCTTCAAAAAAAGAAAAGGAAACAATTGAGGCAAAATATTAAGATTTCACTTATTTCAGTTGAGTGATGAGTACATAGTGTTTGTTATATTATTTTTATTATTTTCTACATTTTTGTATATTTGAAGCATGTGTGTGTGTATATCTTTTCAAAAAGGTACTTCAATGTTAAGGTTGATATTAGGGAAGTTCCATATTCCTATCAAGCTTGTAAGTTCAAAATCATTTACTAGGGCTACAAAGAGAGTAGGTAAAAATCTAACATATTAAGCCCCTAACAAAATTAACTATATATGTATCTGCATTTTTTAAAAAATTAGGCCCATAGTATCCTGATTATTATACTAGCTACCTAACTGGTATTCTTGGTTCTATCCTTGCCCCCCTTAAAAGTCATCCTTTTTTTTTATTGTTATTATGGGGGTACAGATGTTTAGGTTACATATGTTGCCCTTGCCCCCCCTCCCCCCCAAGTCCCAGTTTCAAGCGTGTCCATCTCTCGGATGGTGCGCATCACACTCCTTGCGTATGCATATATCAGTCCCCTCCTCCCCCTCGCCCCTCCCCCTTCCCCCTCCCTCCCTACCCGACATCCAATAGATGTTATTCTTATATGTACACTTATGTGTTGTTCAGTTACTACCAATTTGATGGTGAGTACATGTGGTGCT